>VYZP01009828.1:228061-418961 GCA_013400635.1 Hypocryptadius cinnamomeus
AATCTATGGCCCATAAATATGTGGCACTTAAAAGGCTATGAAGCTGTGCTATGGATCTTAATTGTGTTTGAGCAGGATGTCTTCCACAAATATCTTTCTTCCTGGGGCATGTCTTTGCACCCCACTTTCATCTCTAAAGCAAAACAAACATTGCTCCATGGTTGAGTGGTGGCTGCACTGCACACAGGCTGGGAAACATTATGTGTTTTGAGGTGAAAGCTGCCTTTAATATTTCACTAGCTTTAAAAATTCATCCTAAGATGACAACCTTAGTCTGCCTTGCAGTGAGTCGTTCACAGACTTCTGTACCCTCAACTGCAGTCAGCTCTGTGCTAGAAAGGCCTCTTGCATGTATCTCCATATTTCAAAAAAGATGCCTCTTCTGTGAATTGTAAGAATAAAACTCTCTGCAGTTGGAGACTGGCCTTCATAGGAATTCAGTGGTTTCAACCTTGTGCCTTTTCCAAGTGTGTGGGACTGAAAAAGCCTTTTACAGAGAGCAGAGCCAGCATGGACAATGGTAGTGTCTAACAGCACACAGACACAGGAGCGAGTGTGAGAATAAGGTTACTGCAGAAAATATAAGGTTACTGCAGAAAATCCCTCTTGTACAAGCTATTTCTGGTGCCTTTATACATCTGCTTCTACATATTCTTCAGAGGTGTGTCAGAGGCAATTACTGAGACTGCTCTATGTGTATCAAATATATATGTACTGTGTGGCAAGAGCTTGGGAGGGGTGGAAAAAGCAAGTGTCTTCAACTGTGCAGCAGCGCCCTTATCTTAGCTGTTTTTAATGAAGTAGATCATATCTCTGAAGGGAAGTAATCAGCCATGTGCATGAAAAGATCTGTGTGACTGGTCTGGAAGTGACCTTATTGCACCTAGTACTGCTTTGTAGGACAATTTATGTTGTTGGATAAAAAAAACCTCTCAAGAGAGTTCCAAGGCAGAAGAACTTAAAAATGAACAGCTCTATGAAGCCCATAGACCATGTGTCAAATGTACCAGACTGCTGCTTGAGTGGGATTTTTCCAAGACTCTTGAGAGGTGGAGTGTTACTTAAGTATTTGTTTAGAAGAATGTGTAGTCTACTCATGCCGGAGAAATAGCCATGCCCTTTTACAGGAGTGCTTTCAGTCCTGTTTACTTTAGTTAAGCTCATAAAATGACAGTCAAAGTCTACAGAGAAATTAATGGTTGAGGAGAGAATTAGAAACCAAAGTTCAGCATGATCCTGCAATTTTATGTATTCAAAGTGTTTTGTAGCATCTTGTGATCAGACATGCTTCAATGGGAATAGCTTGTTCTCCTGTTGATGTGTATCATCCATGAAGTATGGATGGGTAAGGATGCATGCAAACATGAGCAAAACTGGCTTCTTTAACTATGCTACACTAGCTTCCCATGATGCATGTTGTGGCTAATATTTACTTAATTGTTTTGCTTTTGCAAAAGCCTTTCGGGAAGAGGACTGGGAATACAATTATATGCAAGAACATGATTTTTTAAAGTCTAAGTATTTTTGGCATTTAGTCTTTCTCCAGTGTAACCAATCCATTTTGCAATCACCATCTTGCCATGTGCATTATATGCTTGTCAAGTGGAACTGGTAGTTTCTTGATAACTTGTGAAATGCCTGGGAGTTGTCTGAGCCTAGGTGGACTCTGTGAATGAGATATCTTGGCTATTGCATCTTAGAGATGTTGACAGATGCCAACCAAAGCAGCAACATATGTGGGGACAAAATTACACTCCTACCTTAAAAGTTTCTGTTCTTGGGTTAGTGTTAAGGCAGTTGGAGTAATGCAGCAAAGCTCAAGTTGAACTTGGTCTGGACACAGTGGCTACAGCTCCCTTTGTGCCTCTGTGAAGCTCAAACTCCCTTTAAATCCTCATCAGAGATGAGGGCTTGGGAGTCTCAGTCTAGACATCCATGTCATATCAGTGTTAGAGTTGTTTTCGTGCCTGAGAGCCAGGGGCACCCGTAAGGGTTAACTCAAGCTGTAAAGCACTGCCTAATTTTTACAGATGGTGTGAGTGCAAGAGTGAACCTCAGTCTGGCTTGGCAATGCACAGAGATAACTTTACATAATTCCCTGCAGATGTTGCTGCAGAATGGTTTTAATAATGAATTGTGAAGTCAAGCTAAACTCCAGCATAGAGGGAGAACTCAAAATAAATGCAATGTTTTATTCTGTGTTTCAAAAGCAAGCTTTCTGTGATGCTCTGGGTTGGGAAAGATGGCAGGGGACAGGACAAGGGATTCTTTGCAAAAGGTTTGGGCTATAATGGTGCAAACTAAGACCATTCTGTCTAATTTGTCTGCATACCGTGAATACCCATGAACCTGAGGGTGAGAGGGGGAAGAGGTGGTGGTACCAAATTGTAGCTGCCCTAATGCTGCTAATGAGGGGGTGGTGCAGAGCCAGTACTTCACATGATCAGCCCAGCAGAGTTCTGCAGTTTGTGGCTGTCATGCACAGGCTGTGTTGGGGAGCTTGTCTGCACTGCAGCCATTTTCTGCTAGGAGTCAATTCTTGCGCTGTGCTGTAATTTCCTTTCTGTAGGGTTATGGCTTGGATGTGCCATTATAATTTAGGTTTTGGTCTCATAAGGGATGTGCTGCCTCAGTAGCAGTTGCTTGGCCACTCTGAGGCTTTGCACATNACTATTCCAGTCTAATTAATATCAGCTGGAAGCCAGCTTCCCACATTTTGTGCCTAATTATAAGTGTATGTTAAACTGTGTTTGCTATCCATGTTGATATGTTACTGGTGAAATCAGGAACAACCATGAAGACGTGTTTTTGAAACGGTCTGGCAGATCCTGCGTGTTCACTGCTGTGGGCTTCGTGGCAGGAGAATCCACCTCCTGCTGAGGGAGAATAACTAAATTTAAACTTTCCAACCATGAGCCTTGTGAAGCAAAGTTTCCAAACCTCTGCTGGGCCAGAAGATGGGAAATCTGTGTCTGAATTTGGAGAGTAAATAAATAGAGCTGCCTAGGAGCTGCCCAGGGGCATGTGAGGGATTGCTGCCTGGGGTACATTGTCTCCCAGCCACATGCCCCAGGGAGGAAAGGAAGGGTTTGTAGCTACTGTCCTCTGGTAAAATCTTCCATGGCAGGATTTGGAATGAACTTGGGTGACTTTTAGCACGAACACTTGAGCATTGTTTCAGCAGGGTGGTTTTTCTCTTACAGACAGTTGCATGTGGCATGGCAGCAGAGCCCAGACCTTCCTTTCCCCCTCACTGGGCTGGGCTGTGGAATCCCAGCTGTGGGAGGGATGTGTGGCCACCTCACAGCTCACTAGTGTTAGTACCCATCTCTTTACAGCCCAGGCTGGCACATTTGCTCTTCACAGGCAGGCTTCTGTGAAATTTGCTGTGTTTGTGACAGCCATCAAAGTGTGTAAACTGTTCTGAGGTGCATGTACAGAAATAGCTGTTTTCCCAAATCCCTTTGGGGAAGCTGTAAGGGTGGTAATGGACAGCAGTTTGCATGGTCCTGACAAAGCAGCTTATGTTTTCTGGGGAAACTGGGATATCACAGACAAAACCAGAAGTGGTCTGCTTACCTGTTAGACTTTTTATTTTCCTGTTGTGTTAATCCAGACCTTATCTGAATGGAGGGGAATCTAGTTGTGTTTTTATCTGAGAGCAGCAAGTTCTTGGGTGAGTGAGTATATGTCAAAATCATTGGAGGATTCAATAACTCCATGTAATCAAGCAAGAAAAGAGGCAAGGGTAGTTATAGTTGGAATGCATTTAATCTGAAACTGGCATGCATATCATTTCATTCATCCATCCACAGATATGGCCTAAAGGTTATATCCATATATATTGCTGAATACTTAACATTTTTGTAGATACTGGTTGAAACTTGGATGTTCAGGTGGGAAGACAAATAACTGGTGCTTATGGCCTGAAGTCAGATTTCAGTCGGGTTTCTGTCTTTATTTCTGTTCTGTGCAGTACTTTCCAGCTTCCCAGAGTATTGAATTCAGGTCATGTTTGTTAAACACCAGCTGTGGTTACAAGTGCTCTAGAAGCACTTTTATATCCTTTTCTGAAATCTGTGGTCTTCTATAAATGTCTTTGCTGTTTCCTTCATTTGCCTTTTATAATACTTCATATTAGGATTTGGGCAGTGTTTGTGCTGTTTCACATATGTGCACATGTACATATTTACATATACAAAGTGTTTTGATACTGTAGATGTGCTTATAGCAAGACCAGCTTGGAGCAACTGACTTAGAGAATTTCAGTCAAAGTTGTCATGGATGGACTTTGAATTTCTTAAAAAAAAATTGATATTTGCTTCATTGCACCCTTTTCTAGTAAGCTTGCACGCTACCACTGGGAGAGGATCTGATAGAAATGGTATGATAGCACTAAACCCTTTCTTGTTCTAGGAAGCTGCAGAATACCTCAAACATGCACCAAAGATGCTGACTGTGTCATCTTCTCTGTAGCATTTTACTGTTCTTGTTTCTCTAAATGTTGACTGAGAAACTTCTTTTGCTTCTTTTTATAGGTTGGTGGTTTGTGAGCACAGCAGAGGAGCAGGGATGGGTCCCTGCTACATACCTGGAATCCCAAAATGGAACCAGAGATGACTCTGACATCAACACATCTAAATTTGGGGAAGGTATGGAAAGCTTTTTCTTACCTAGAGAAAATCGGTATTCACTTGCTTTATGCTTTTTTCCCCCCAAGTGAGAGCTTCTAATTGGAAGAAGATGCATGATAGAGCCACAGGCCATTGAAAGGAGTGAGATTTAACTTTAATGGTTGCTTCTCATTAATTTCCTTTAAATTAATCTTTGAAAGTAGTTTCACTGCCGTTTGCTATGGTCTGTGGTTGTGTGGAAAGGTGATTTTATTTGGTATGGTCTCATTCTGTTAAAAGTGAGATGCCATTTGTCATGTGTGTGTATTGAGCCGCACTGGGGTTTTTTTTGGGTTGGTTTTTTTTTGTTTGTTTTGTTTTTGTTTTTGTGTTTTTTTGTTTTTTTTTTTTATTAAAGATGCTTAATTCAGGTTCCAGAAATGGAATAGTTCAGCATTGCATGTTCCTCAGTTCCATTATGAAAGACTAACCACATCTTAATGGGCTTCTCATGTAGCAACTGTGTACAAAGGACACTTATTATGATTTGCTCCATTCTAGTGAATCTGTTGCTAAATCTAGGTGCTCTTGACGTGACATTTATGTAAAACGTATGTGGAAACTCATCTGACCTTTCCTTAGCACAGGCAGGAGGCTTAGAGATGTGTTGGGGTGACCATCTGCCCATTAAAACAGCACACAGGCAGAGCCAGACTTTGTGCTGGGCTCCAAGGGTGACATCTGTGGCTTATTGAAATCTTGGTCTCTGTAACTCATTTTTCCCTGCTCAAGTCTACCCATATCCTGGTTAGAGACAGACTGGCTGTAGACTGGTAGGCCAGGAACCAGTCTGGTATGATGCAACATCTTAGTGGATGCAAAAGCAGTGAGTAAAGCCTCCCTGTTGTTAAAGAACAAAACTTTACTGCTCCGCTCTGCAAGCACTGAAGAATGCCTTGTCTGTTGGTCTGTAGCTTCCTCTCTTCTCCTGACTCTTAAATACAGTGTGTGCTTGACAGCCTTATAGCTTAAACTGCTTTCATTTCATGCTCTCCTCCTCTTTCATGTTGTCCTCTGGAGTGTACTCTGCACAGGGATGCTGCCACCCAGCAGTCTGTTCTGGGTAATGGAAAATCTATCAAATATTCCTTATCTCCTCCCTCTCGGTCCCTTTTAATCCATTACACTGCTCTCTTCAGCTGTGGTCAGCAGTCCTGCTCCCTGCCTTACTCCAAATCCAGATATGCTGAAACCTGAGACTGCCCTTCCCTTTCTGCTCAGTTCCATCTCAGTGGCAGATCTAATTGCATAACCTCTGCAGCTGCTTTTATGTGCCCCAGATTCTGCTTGCTTGCTTTTTAGTAACTTTGGTTTATGTTATTAGCCATCTAAGCTGAGACTTCCTACATTCTTTGTTTCTTCCCCTCCAGTTCTTCTTTACTTGGGCTGGTTTTCTCCATATAATTACTTCATAGGAGAAGAAAGAATTACTTGGATTTACTGTCCTTAGAAAGGTGTATCAAAGTGACTGTACTTAGACAGAAAACTTGCCAGCTCTCTCCAGGTAGGCAGGAGAAAGGGGCTCTAATGTAACTGAGGAGGAAGGCACTTCTGGTGGATTCAGTGCCTTAGCCCCACAGTTTAGAGCTTACACAAGTTTCAGAGTGACTCCAACAGACATTGACTTCCTGCAACTGTGCAGTCTCTGCCCCCAACTTGGAAAGCACAGAAACACTGACGTAGGGAGCTTTGTGTATCAGCCCCTTGTGCCTCCCCATTTGAATAAGCCTGGAACAAGTCCACAAGCCAGGCAAACCTTGAAGTCTGCTCTGCTGTGGCAGGCCCAGGGGTGCTGAACACATCTTGCTAATAATTCTGCCTCTACTAATATAGCAGTAATATTTTCATGTGTCCCTTTAAATAGTCTGTTCCCTGAGAAAGGCAGAAGTGTTTCCTCTCTGCACTTGAGCTTGCATGAAGGCAGATTGATTATTACCTGGGCCTATGTTTAGACCAACACATCTTGCAAGGCTTGGAAAACAATCAGAAAGCAATCTAAAGAAACATTTAACAGCTACAGGAGCTGATAAAGTAAGCGTGTTAAAATAATCTCTGGGAAGGTGTAGACACTTGTTAATAAGCAACCTTCCTGGTGACTGTGGCATGACCAGCCAAGTCCAAGTCTGGGCAAAATGATGAAATTCAGTACTTTTAAGGAAAAAACCCTGGCTCATACAGAAGCATCACTGTAGTATCAAAGGGCTGTCACTGGGGATGGCCATACGTTATGAGGACACAGTGGGGTGGATTTGTGTGACCCACTGTTTTCAAGGGGTGTTCCTGGATGGCTAAATCCTCCAAACTCCCAGTGTGAGAGGAGCAAGCTGACTGCTCTGTGTTGACACCTTAAGGTGGTTTCGACTCCTTCTGCAACTCTCCATCCTGCGAGTCTTTACATTCAGCATTTCATTTCCTCCTTTCTTGTATAGAAACCTCCTAACACAGGCAGCCTTATTGTAAACTTAACTTCTCTCTCTGCTACAATCTGTGTGTCTAGCGTGGTGTCCTGTGTTGTCTCCCTGTGTAGCATGTGTGTAACTGGCAGGGTAATGTCCTGTTGATTTGGGGAAAGTCACCAGGTTAAATCTGCTCATCTTTTGTCCCTCCATGGGCTTCCAAGAGGATCACTGATTTCCATGAGCCAAAACCACAGCTATCTATAATCCTGAGATTTGGCTCATCTGAAAATTTGTGGTTGATTTTTGACCAACATGGGATCAAAGCGGGGAGTACAGAGTACCAGAGACTAGATAATGTACCTGTTCAACACCATTCACCACACCTCCACTTAGGCTGGTGTGGAAAGGTTTGGGCCTTACAGAAAGGAGAAATTGAGGAGAGTGGGCAAGATGTAAAAGTCTGGTCTAAGTCCCTGACAGATATAAAGGACAAAAAGTCAAAAGCCACTCTTTGGTGAAGTATTTTTCCTTGTCCAGCTAACAATTTCCCAATCAAATAATTTTTCTGTGCCTGATTGCCAGCAGAGCACAATTCTAGAAGACAATGGTGCCTAGTCCAGTATAAGGATATAATCCCTAAATAAGTGCACATATACAGAATTTAATTATTATTAATAATGTGATATCAAAGTTTATGAACAGCTTCCCATCACCACTGGTAAAATGATTATGTTTGCACTTCAGCTATCACTGCTTTTCAATATGTTGCGTTGCTTTGCAGCAGCACCCAGCACCCTTGCAGTAGTTGCCAAATTGGGATGGAAGCCCTTGAATGGAAAAAATGAAGTGTTTGGCTGTGTTTCTGTGCCAGTCTAATGGTTCCAGTGTCTTCACACCTGTACAGGCAAAAGAAAAATCTGAGTAGATGTCTACATATGTGCTCCAGAAAACAAGTGGTGTCCTCTGTGCACAGCTGCTCTTACAGTGCCATTTCCATGTGTCTTGTCTTTGTTTATACTTTAAGCATAAGTTATTGTTTGAGTATGTAACTAACACTCAGTCCTGGCTTGTTAGCTTCTTGAGCCTGCTGAATAATTGCAAGGTTAGTTTTTTCCTTATATCATAATCTGTGTATTAGAAGTTTTGATCATGAGAGCCAGCTGTGGCAATGAATGCAAGTCATGTCTTGCAAGCACATCAGACACTTTTCACTTGGGTTCAGTTCCTGAGTGCTGCTGTTATGAGGGAGCTTACATAAGAGTTTGTGGGTTTGTTTATAGTGTGTTAATTTTTCTTAGAGAGGTTTAGAGCCCTGTTGGGTTTGATGTCACGTGCAGTAGACTGAATTCCCCAAAGATCATGCAGCTGAATTAGGAGATACAACAGCAATGATGATGTGTCCTGCCACTGCACTCTCCTTGGACAAGTTGTCTTTAGTTGTGCAGCTTGTTTTGGAGGGTGTATGTGGTTTTGATTTTTTTATTATAGTTACTGCTTTTTAAGAAAGGCCAATAGCAAGAGTGGTAATTTGTGACAATTCTGGATGGCTCACATTGCTCAAGCTCAAGAAGTTAACTTGGTCCACTGTACTGTATAAACTAAGACAAAACATCTGCATCCCACCTAACCCATTCCCACTAACAAGACCAGTGCTTGTAAATACCATGTTTTGTTTTTGTTCCTCACCCTCCCATCACTTTTTTTTTCTTCTTTTTTTTTCCCTTTGTTTTGTTTCCATCCATGTTCCAAACTAGTTTCTAAGCGACGCAAGGCTCACCTGAGGCGCCTGGACCGGCGATGGACGCTGGGCGGGATAGTCAACAGGCAGCAGAGTCGAGGTGAATTCATAGCTTCCTCTGGCACCAGCCACTCAGGGGCCACCAAAAGCCACACTGCAGCTTCAGCAGCTGTGTGTCGGGACCTGCATCTTTGGCACTTTGGTAGTGAGGGGCCAAGGCTCCAGAGTTCAGATGTGGATTTCATACATGACAGCTTGAGGGTGGCTCGGAGCCAGGATTAGGCACCCCAGGAGCTGGAGGCTGGTCATCAGGGGTAGCTCTGCAGTCTGTGCTGTTGGGGAAGCTCACATCTGTTGTGTTTTAACTTGGGCATATTTGTGCTCAGTCTTTCCTGCCTCAGTAAGGACAAGTGATACTTTCAGGGCTATTGAAATGAGTTGAATGCCAAAAAGCCGTGGTTGGAGATGTGCACGCTGGAGAAGTGTGTGGTGTGGAAAGTGAAAATCATTCCAGTTGCAGTCCCCTCTCTTCCTTGCAAGCAGTGCTTGGTACTAAAAAGGGAACTTGAAAACTTTTGGGGAGTTTTTGGCATCATTCCTAGGTATTTAAAATGCCACCAGTAGCAGCATTTTAGTTGGTTTGGTTTGTTCTGTGTTCTTTTAGCTTTGGCTGGTCTAACAGTGAGTATGGCAGGGTAGGGGGGAACACCTTGTGTTTGGGTGAAGTCTGAGAAGCCCTATAAGCAAAGTATTTCTTAAGAACAGGTGAATCACCTTTCCCAGACCAAAGGTACCGCTATCTATCTCCTGTGCCACTTGGAAAATCATCCAGATGTGTTCATTGCCCTTCGAAAAGGAAGGGTGGGGACAAAGCACCATTTGCACCTCTGTAACTTTCAGACAACCTTACTGAGGGAATAGATACAAATGTAAGCATAAGAGATGATTAATGGAAAGGTGCCTTTTCCTATTAATGAATGTATTTTTAAAGTGACAAATTTACCTTCTGGATTTGATGATGATACTAGGTGCAGACTCCTGTCTCAAGCCCACACAGCTTTTCTGTGACCCTTTAATTTTGTTTCAAATTATTGTTGAGGAAACAAAAGCACCAAGAGCTGTGTCCTGCCTGCCATAGCTTGGCCCTGCAGAAACTGAAACTACCTTCAGAAGACGAGGTCTTGCTTCTCAGCCACCAAATACACTCTGAAGGCACCAAAAAATCCTCATAAACACACATGCTGTCATGAGGGGGAAAAAAAGTGTGGCTTATTTCTGTGTCCCAACTGTTTGGGAGCTACTGACTTTGCTTTGTCAAACTCTGCTAGATGTTTCCTGGCAATTTAACTGGGAGAATTTATGGGAATCCATTTTCTAAACAATTTATTTACTGGTGAAAACAAATGCATTCTTTCATATTCATACAATATTGCAAACTAAGCTCCATAAAATATTAAGACTGTATAACCAGTCCCTTAACAGTCAGCTGGTAAGACTCAAGGACCTAAGTTGCATTCCCAGGCTTTCCCTCTTGCATTCTGATGCCCACCATCTGTGTGCATCTTCTCCAGACCTGCCCTCTGACCAGTGTCAGTGTCCTCCCTGGCAGTCTTCCCCCGTACAGGCTCCCCTAATCTCTTCCATCTTTGCCTTTTTCTTGCTTCATTACAGTTTCTTCCCTATTAGGCCCAAGCAGGGCTGGGGTTTTGAGGGTGTTGGAGAATATGTGCTTTATCTCAAACTGAATCTTGGCACTTGGACTTGGCACAAACTTCAGCAATCTGTGATTTTGTCCAAGGTTTGGGGCACCCTCTGTGACTGAGCTGCTTCTATAAGGTCTCTCCAGTGTATTTCAGCCACAGCTAGCCAGGCTGGCTAAAAATAAGCTGTTTATTGTCATCAGAAATGATAGGTTAGGGAATCCTTACAAGAGCAGGCTTATTGGAAATCAAGAAAGTGACTTGAATAAATGGGCACAAGTTGGAGACAGTGGCTTCATGATCTGGCAGAGCTGCAGCCTGTACAGACATCTACGCCTTCCAAACTGCAGTTGTTGAAAGTATGAGTCTCTCTGGGTGTCCAGCCTGCTGTTCTCTAACAAAACACAGTTTATATGAGGTCAGGAGAGATTTTCTCCCATCTTCCCCTCCTATCCCAGCCCAGAAGACTTCTAACAAGGCCAAATTTGGGTGAATTTGCACTGAAATGACAGAATGCATGAAGTGTGCATACGCACTCTGCTGCCAACCTTCAAGTCCTTGCTCCAAAGCACAGAAGAACTCAAGTTGTTCAAACAGGAGGTTGCCAGAATTGTTCAACACAAGCAGAATGGCTTCCCCTTCCCCACTTGGCCTCTTCCTTGGAAACAAACTCAATTAAACATTTTGGCTGAAATTCTTCCCACCCAGCAATATTCTGCTTGAAATAGTCCTCCCTGCTGGAAGGGTTAGCTCCAGGAGTTCTCTGGAGTTTAAAAGCAAGCTGTAAAGGATGCCTCTCTTTGTATTTATGCTTGGGTACCACTAATAAGCATTTTTATCAGTTAGGCTTGTGATAGAATCACTTTAAGGCCAGAATCAAAGGAATTAAGCATTGCTTCTGAAGGGCAGAATTTTCTAGGTGACTTGAATATTAAAAACACTGAGAAAGCTGGAGTGCAGAAGGGAAGAGTGTTTGCTTCCCTGGTAGACTGTGCCTGATGGGAGAGAATTATTAGGGGTAGCATATGGCTTATTTATTTCTAACTTTTCCAAAGCCATTTGAAGAGCCTAGGCATCTCTGACCTCCAGATATTTGGAAGCAATGTTACTGGGTCTGTGAATAAGAAACATAAAGACAAATTGTTGAATATCATGGTAGTGCTCCTTTTTTAAACCTGAAAAAAAATCTGCAAAGGGAACAGCTGTAGTCGGTTTCGACAAAGAGAAACAGATGACTTTTGTTGCTGAACTTTTCTCCTTAAAATGGTCTGTGGTGTGCCCAGATCTAAGAGATTACATTGGTTTGTGTTTCTTATGTAGCTGCAAAGCTTGCGCGTTTTTTAATGTTAAATGTGGTACATTTTCTAAACTTTTCCTATACATTCTGAAACTCCAGTAATACAAATATGGGTTGTGAGAAGAAGCCTGAAAGTTGGTAGTTTTCCTCAGACTTGACACTCATTAGACCAGCAAGCTGCAGAGTTCATGTTTTGTACAGGGTTAAATAATAATTCTACACATGCCTTTATTTGGAACTTCCCCTGGAAGGGAACTTAGGATTATTTACAGGCTTAATTTAATGAAAAGTCATTTGTGCTTTTACAGTTTGATTGGTAAAATTGGGATGTTACATGCCTGTCTTCTATGCCAGATATCTGACCTAAGTTATTGCTGCTTTGGTTTTGTGCCCAGTGCTTTCAACTGGAGCTGTTACAATGCAGGAAAGCACTTTAAAGTTATTCATACCAACAATATGGGCTGAATTTCTGCCAAATGAGCCAATTATTTAGAAGTAGCTCCTAGCATAAGGAATAAGCTATTCATTGAAAGAGTTGAAGCTAGAACATCCCACTGTTTGTCTATCTTAGGGAGTGAGGGAGCTTGATGGGCAGAGGTAGTGTGTAGAGGGAAGGCAGCTATGTAACCCAGTGGTCTTGATATTTGAACCTCATCCTGAGTTGGTCTTAATACTGGAAGCCCATGTCCTAGCCCAGGTGGGTGGTTCTTCAGCCAGTTTTGTAGCTGTGGAAAGAGTACTTGGTCAGTACTGGTAATCCAGCCTGGCTGATGTGCCTGTGCACTCACACACTTTCCTGCATCTCACTAAAGCTGCTCTGTCCTCTTTGGCAGTCCCCTCCACGAGACTTCTCCCCTTGTTTTCACTCTTTCCTGCTTGTGCTTGATGGTGATGAAATGTTTGTCAATCACAACAGAAGACTGTGAGTGACATTGCTGTGCTGAATCAAACCAGCACAGAGCAGCTTCAGCCTTAGTTTGTTCTCTCCTTTGGTTGTGTTTTTTGGGGTTTTGGGGGGTTTTGTTTGTTTGTTTGGGTTTTCTTTTACTCTGTTCTCCAGGGAAAGTAGTAAATGCTTATTGGTCCTTGCTTGGTTGAAGTAAGAGCATGCATAATACAAGGCTGTTTAGAAGAAATGTCATTATTGTTCTTTTCTATCTGTTGGCACAAGGTTTTCTATTATTTAAAACAAAAAGCAGGGAAAGGAGGAGGGACAAAGGCTGAAGAGCTTCTGTCTGCAGATGAACACATTTGATAACTGTGGACAGTCATTCTCTCTCTGCATATTTAGGCAAGTAAAACAAAGTCCATGTTGAATTAATGCATTGCTTTCTGGAACAGAGAGACTTTTTCCAGAAGCAGGTCTGACAAAGGGGGGTGAAGTGGAGGAGTGGGGGAGGGCAAACACAGACTGCTGACAGAGGGGAAAGTATTTTGAAAGAAAATTCTTCTGTGGTTTGGAAGATGTAGGTTTGGGGCTGTTGCATTTTGCTGAGAAATCATTAATTGGCTAATTTCTAGCCCAGTTCCCCCCTATTCCTTCCCCTACCAGCATATCAAACCAGGTGGGGGTCACAGAAAGTTGGGGGCATGTACAAGCATCAGCTGAGCAAAGGAAATAATTCCCTTATTTGGTTGGCTCCTGAAGCACTGCTGATAACTTCCACGCTTATTAATGGAGGCAGAAAAGAGGAAAGTTACAAAATAGAGGTGAAGGAGAGGAATACGAACTAGGGCTCTCAGAACTTGGAAGCAGAAATGTCTGAGCGCTGGCTCTTTGCCTGGGAAAGATGAGAGTGATTGTGCAGGGCTGGAAACGTGCATGGTATTTTAGCTGCTTAAAGGCAAGGCTCCTGTCCCAAAGAGTTTACAACCTAAACAAAGAGAAGGAGATCGGTGCATCAAAGGAACGTGGGCAAGTGGCAATTTGGCATGAATCTTCTTGCAACCAAAGGGGTTTTCACAGTGTAAAATGATCCTTCTTCAGTATTTTTAAAAGCTGTTAGAGAAGGACTAAAACTAAGTTTGTTTGGGAAGGCAGGAAATCAGGGTAGGTAAGGCTTGTTTTAGGAAGGATTTGAGAGCTTCAAGTTATTTGATACCATCAAGGAAGGAGCCTGCTCAGGTTGATGAGGCATCATATGAAAGGCATGAGGCTGAGTGGGAAAAGATCACAGAATGTGAAGGAGTTGAAAATCCCCATGAACGTGTGTGTGTGTAGTAGGGCATTAAAGCATGGCACAGCACACAGGCTTGAAAATTCAAGATGGAACAACTGAATTGGGAATGCACTTGGTAGGAGTCTGGTTGAAATGCCAGAGAACTGCTGTGCCAAGAGCCTTCTGCAAGAGCAGTGTGTGTGGAAAGGCTGGGAAGGGAGCAGAGCAGACAGGAGGTGGCTGTAGTGGCTGTGCAAAAGAGTCACTGAAGGGCCACTGAGGAGCAGCAATGGTGGAGAACTTCGCAAATGTCGGGGCAAGTCTGTCACCTTGGTGGTAGACTAGCAGGAATCTGAAATAATCAGTGCCAAGGGAACTGGGAAGATAGAATGAGGAAGATTTTGAAAGAGCTGCTGAAGCTCTGTTACAACTTGAGCTGTAAAACCATAGGTCTGCTTTCCTTGACCTGACAGTAAGTATAAATCCAGGCAGCCAGAGGAGGGACCAAGTTGCCATTTCAAGACACCTCATAACTTCAATGTAGAGTGTGTGTGTGTGCTCAGTCACACATGCAAAATATGGAATTCTGGTTTGACAGATGGGATTGGAGGAGCCTCACAGGCTGTCAAGTTCAGTGTCTTGCTTTGTCAGCCAAGCCGGTACAATTTCTTCAGGAGGGAATGGAGATTCATCTTAGCTGTCCTGAGGTTTTTCCTGTAGGAGAGGTGTCCTAACAGATTACCTGGTATAGAAAATGCCATAACCAATGCTTAAAAATTCTTCTGAGATTCCCCTTTTACTACTTTATAGAAATATATCAGGTGAAACAAAAGAAAACTTACTCAGAAATAGGTTGTTTAAAGGGAATGTGCTGGAATGTACCCAGCTGCTCACCATGTGCAAGCTGCAATCCTACACAAAAGGAAAAAAAAGCGCAGTTGTCAAGGTCTGCAATTATCCAAAAATAATTGACATTAAGTCCTCCTAAAATTTAAGAAGTCAAATGTCTCATCCCTCATTTTCCTGCAGCCAATATGTTGTATCACAGCTAGTGAACAGGCTGGGCAAGGCAGAAGAAATATTTCAGTCCTCATTTCGCTGTGACTGCAGAGGTGACCTGTTGCTACATGATGAGCATTGCCAAGGTGGCTACAGGTCATCTTGCTCTGCTGTAAATCATATGATGGCTTAATAGCTGTATTATAAATTCTTTTTATGTGAAAAGTTGCACTACATTAAGCTTCATCTTAAAATGGGTGGGACAAGAAACATGGGTGTGCTTAAACTGTCCTAGCCAGGTTTTAGATCAAGTTTTGTATGGGTTGTCATGACTCTGCTCTGTATTCAAAAACCGGGTTTAAAGTGGCTTTTTAGTTTTAGAGCTATTGCTGTTTATGTACAGAAGAGGCCTCAGCTTGGCAAAACACTGTAGTGTTGCTGGAGGAACACCAAATGCTTGTGTTCTTGTTTTGGTGGGGTTTTTTGTTTTCTTTCCTTTTTGCTTCTTTTGTCCTCTTCTAGTGGTTACAGAAGGACATTAGATGTTAACGACCTGTGAAAAAGTGATCCATGACACTCAAACGTGATTTCCTTGTACCAGGTCTGTTGTGTACATCTGTATGCACCATGCAGTGTATGTGGCTGTCATGCAGGGCACTGTACAGCTCAGATCCTTTGTCCTGTATATGTGCACACCTTCCAGCTGGACAGCCCTACCTGTGCTGCATTTTTTAGGGGAAAATCTTTGTTGCTAGAAAAAGCCCCCTCTGTAGTGTTGTGGGCTGTTCCAAGGACACAGGTACTGTTCTCTGCTGTCCATGCTGTTTTCCCAGTGATCCACCAAGATCTGTCCCTATATTTTGGTCCCAATTCTCTACTGTATTTGTTCAGGAGATTTTAGGTGGAACCAGAGCAAAATAAAAGCCTGCCTTCTTTTGGGAAGATACATTGATAGGGAATTGAGGCTTTGGAATAGGTAGTGGACTGAGCACTGGGTTGCCACAGTATCTGGGAGGGCTGGGCAGAGCACAGCTACAGCAGCAAGGTATGAGCTGGGTGGTTGAAATAGTGCAAAAATTCTGGTTGTGTATAGTTTAAATAGTGTCTGTGTCTGGGGGGGAGAGAGAATGACACAGAGTAATCCTTTCCTTCCTACCTAAGTAGGTTGCAGTTGGATAATGCTTGATGTGACAGATGTGTATTGTAGCTCTTTGCCAAATGCCTTCTTTGGATTTACTGGGGCAGCTCAAAATCCAGAGAGGAATCTCCTTCAGCTCCGCTGGGAAAGGTGTCTTTTGCCTGCAAATTAGTGATAAAGGAATGGGAGTGAAGTTGGCAATTAATAGATCTCTGGATGTCACTCACTAAGAACAGAGCTGCCTTCTTGCCATTTTTAGCTCAAAGGGCTAAAATGGGACTTGGATCCCATTGTTTCTGAATGCAGCCTTTTAGCTGATGTGTGTGCTTTGTAGCATGTAGTAAAGTTTATTCTCCCCACTTGACCTCAACACTGAGGTTGATGTAACAGAAGCTGCAGCTGGGGAATACGAATTATCTTTTTGTTTGTCTTTTTTTTTTTCCTGGTAATTCTTAAGTCAAAACTTAATGAACCAAAATTATATGCTTTTGTATTCTCTGTAGATCTGGGCATATAACTTCAGTGGTAGGTCTGGGATGGTTCACTGACTTCTTTTTTATACTCTTGCCTGTCACAGAAGCTGAATGAAGCAGCATGATAGATCAGATTTGTCAGTGTAACTCAGAGCAGTGTCATTCTGCTGTCTGACGCTCTGCTGATTCTCTCATGAAACCATTTATCTATGTTAAGTCTTTACAGTAACTTTACATATCAGTCATGAAGTGTCAAATATCTTTTCTAAAGACTTTTGAATAATAATCTGATATGTTGAATGCTATTATCAGTCCTCTTCAGTGACACATCCACTGAGAGTTCCCCTGCTCCCTTCAGCAAATCTTGGTTTATACAAAGTGTCCACTGGCTAGAGATAATCTTTGAGAAACAAAACAGAATTTACACTTTGATTACAAGGGGGCCCATATCTCCAGTTTGTTTAAGTTACAAACCTCATGTATGTTTGTGGTATCTCCTGCACCATTGACAGAAACCAAATGTGTGTAATCTTGGAAATGTAATTTTTGCTGTCAAAGTACTTTGCAAGGGGAAATTGTAATGGTGGCTTCCTGGCTTTTATCTGTAGGCTTAAAAATAGAGCTGCTGAACAAAAACATTGTGGGACCTTCTTTTCTAGAGTTGATTTTTAACACTTTTTATTTTCTTGCTTCATGGGAGATCTTTTTTCTCTCTCTTCCCTCCCTATTTCCATGCACTCTTTTTTTTTTTTTTTTTTTTNTTTAATTTCTTCTGTATAGGGAGGAGTCACCTAAAGGGCTTTATTCTCAAAAAGCAGTAGTCTTGAGTTTACAGCCACAGGACTGAATATGTAAGCAGTGAAGGTGCTTATGGGGAGAATGAGACAGTGGCAGTTCAGAAGAGCCTTACTGTTTCTCCTGAGTGATCAGCCTCCAGTGCTGTTGGTTTTGATAGGTGACCACTGTCTCAGTTCCTCACACACAAGTTTGGAAAGTTGTGTAGGAAGCTAGGAATGAGTATGGTTATCTGCAGAAGGGAAGCCACATCCTTGAGGAGTGAGACCACTCTGCCCAGCAGGAGGAGCTGAATAGCTGGCTTTAGCTGAAGCAGAGCCTGGTGTTTGTGTCGAGGAAAAACAGAATAAACACAGCAATTTCTGTGGGAGTTGTAGTGACAAGAGTGACCTCTGACAGCCTGGGTTATGAAGCAGCTTTGGTATGGGGGAAAGAAAAAAGAGGGCCTTCTTCCAAGACTCAGCAAATATATGCTTAGCTCAGTATTACTGTCCTAGAAACATCCCTGGAAGTGTCTGAAACAATGTGTGTCTGGACAGAGCAGCTCTGAACTTTCCCCTGGCCCTTACAGGGACAAGATCTATCTGCCCAGGGGTCTTCTGCAGTTCAGTTTAGTGCTTTGCATGCAGTGGAAACCAGACATGGAGCTCCTTCTGCAGCAGACTTGAAAAGAGAGGAAAAATTAGTTCAGTTCTACCACCCAGATCAGAAACCTAGCTAGGAAAACTCTCCTGTCCTGTGACTTGGAAGCTGGGATTTCATTTGCCAGGTTTCATTTTTCAGGCCCCATCTTGTAGTGGAGTATTTCTTTGGGGAAGGTGCCATAAGCTGATGGTGCTGATTACAGACTAGCTGGAATTTCTTACCAGTGATAAGCCAGTTAAGCAGCCCTCCTAGGGGAGAGCAGCAGAGAGTCTTTTCCTCTTGGTAGCAAAGGTTTTGACAGATTTTTCCCTATCAGAATTAGAAGCATCCAAATGTGACCAGTCAAAGGAACTTGACTTCAGGGACGTAGCTTTGCTGAATTCACTGCCACCATATGCTCTGTCAACATTATTTTCCCTTTTCTGAGGTATTATTTCTTACTTTGTCTCAGCAATGGCTTTGGTTTATTTTTCATTAAAGTTTCCATGCTTCACCCAGCAACAAAATACAGTTGAGCCACAAAACCAAACAGCTGCTTGGATCTGTTTTACTCTCTTAAAGAGTGCTCGCTTCAAGCTGCTGCAGCCTTTTCCTAGCTCCTTTGTTCTGCAGTGATCAGGAGCTTTGGATTCACTTTATTTCCTGCCCATTCCTCTGCACTGACAGCCCTCCATTTATTCTTTCCCTGCCTTGTTGTGACTGCTGGTAGGAAGTGCTTGGAAGGCTGGCTGGGGTGCACTTAGTTGCTTGCCTTCCCTGCCTTTAATCTAGCTACAGAAACTCATGCTGTCACGTGCACCATAGTTTGGGTTGAGGAGAGGGGTTTTATAACACTTTCCATGTCTGCTGCTGCAGAGGAAGGCTGGTAGTTCAAGTTTTCAATGGCAGGTGTAATTTTTTAAGCTCCAGAGGGAAAGGTTGACCTTGAGTGTAATGGGAATGCTGCAGTAGATTACTCCTGGGTAGGTGGAAGAAGATGTTGATATGTGTCTGTTCTGCTCTGCTTATTGGCTCGCTCTCAGCAAGTCTGCTTAAAACCTCTGCCCAGGTGGGAAGGGGACAGATGCTGGAGATTAATAGGGATGCTAGGTTTTTGGCTCCAACACTGTACTCGAAATCCAGTCTGTGCTTTTGAAATGTGTGTCTTAGTTCTGGCCCTCCTTCACCAGTGTCACACGTGCATTTCTCTGGAGTCAGATTTAGCAAAAGCGTGTTTGTAAAACACTTTACAACCTATGAATGCAAATGCTGTATGGCCTCCTGTCATATGCAAACCTCTTCTGTCCTTCTGTCATATTTTTTTTCAATGTTTCAAGCTCGTTGCTGTAGACCTATGCTGCTTGGGAGGTGCAAGGAGAGCAGCGTGCTGGGCCAGCCCCTCTGGGCTGGGGAGATGTGTCCCTCTGGGGATGCAGTGCTCGGGTTTCAGTAACACAATGCTTTGTGCAGCCATGTGTGTGTGCAAAGAGCCAACTGGCTGCAGCTCCCGCCGTGATGCTCGGCTGATTTGGCAGCAGGATTGATTCTGTCAAGTTACAGTATGGGAGTTAAGTCCAGCTTCAAATCCTCTCCCTTACCCGCTCGAGGAACTGGGAGGGAGGGGGGAAGAAGAGGGGGGAGCTCTCTGGGGACTTTGTGTCATTATTGGCATGGAAACATTTTGTGATTATCAGCAGCAGGGTAGTGGCAAGGGGCTGATTATCTGTCATGTCGTCAGCATAAATAACCAGCGGGCCCCTGAGCAGGGCTCCGCCTTTGTAATGGCTTCACGTAATCGCTGCATAACAGCTTAAAAGCAAGCAGTGCAGAAAACCAGCTGGACTGATCCTGACCCTAACTGATGTTGCCTTTTCTCCCCTCACCAGAAGAGAAGTATGTCACTATCCAGCCGTACGCCAGCCAGGGGAAGGATGAGATTGGGTTCGAAAAAGGGGTCACCGTGGAGGTCATCCAAAAGAACCTGGAAGGATGGTGGTACATCAGGTAAAGAGGCTGTGCAACCCTCAGAAACTGTGACAAGGAGCTTTTCTGATCGTTCACTGAATGTTAGCATTTAAATCATTCTGTAGCTGGACAGGGAAGCCCAAATTGTTCATAATGCATCTTGAAGAAATGTAAAGAAAAGTCTGAGGCAATAGAATGGTGACTAAAGCAACACTGTGGTGTCTGCAAAGGCTGTGGACCATTCCAGTGAGGAAATGCCTTAACTTGCAGTTTTAGAGGTTTTTTTCCTTGCTTCAAGTTAAAAGCCCATATCTGAGTTAAGATCTGTGAGACCTAACAAGGCTTTCTGTTGTATATAATTTTAATGTGTTTCCAGTATAAGAGTTATTCTGCAACCTATTTAAATCTATTTATAGCAATGCTGAAAGGCTGATTGTGATCTCTTGAGCTGTTTGGGGAAGGTAATGCTGCTGTTAAGGACACGAGATCAGTTTGCTGGCTATAGCCCTTGTGCAAGCTTACCCATGGTTTCAGCTAATTTCCTTTGATTTTTGTCTGTGTACATTGGATATTCCTAATGTAGAGGGACTGCATTCCGAGGGCAGGTGAGTTGTTGTATATCAGATTTTGTTATGTAGTTGGAACAGCAGTCCTTGCAGAGAGTTTTGACTTAAGAATTTCCTTTGTAAATGCTTATGGGGAGACTGTAGGTTAGATATTGTCTCAGTGATGTGTCAGGAGGAGCACTTGATGAGAGTTTACTTCATCTAGGTTCACACAGCATTTAGGTTTTAGTGCTCTTCTGTGGTTCTGCCCCTTGTCTTGTATCTGTGTGTGAACCTCTCAGTGCTGTGACATCCAATTTCTCTTCAAACAAGATGTGGTACAACAAGTAGCTTAAAATGGAGGTTCATCTCTCAGCAGTGCAGAACATCTCATATAGTCATCTTTTCCTATTCAACATGTAATTATAGTGATTTTTTCCTCTTTCCCTCCCCAAGTTATAGCTTGCTTTTGTTTGGATGCTGCTTGATTTATTGGCCATGGATGAGGACTGGGAAAAATGCTGATTGAAGCAGTGTTGTTGTTTTTCTTGATTTCCCTTACTTAGAAAAAAAAAAAAATCAGTTTTCTGTCTAATGATCCCATGGAGCAAATAAGCTAATAAAGATAGCAGTGGGGCCGGGAAGGCACTCTAGATAGGAGGAGCTCAAAAATGCCTGGGTTTGGTCAGGTCATGTCTTTTTCTCCATTAATTGTCTACAGAAGTTGAATCCAAAGTTTCAGATCAGAGAATTGAGCACATAGGTTTTTCTGAGGGGAGAACCTTTGCAAGACACCTGTAGTTTATTTTTTAATTTTATTTCTGCAATGTAGCCTGGTTACTACTGTAGGTTTCCCTTTGCCATATTAGTACTCCTACAGTTAGTTGAAATTTTTTCCCCTTTTTCTCACACACCTCTTTGAGTCAACCCAAAAGACACATTTTTCTATATGCCATAAGTGCCTTCTGGAGCATGACACATGCTGCAGTGGTTTCCATGGCATCTCCATTCATGGCAATCTGCTGGAAGGACAGTGGATACCCCAGTCACCCCGTGATGGTTGGGGATTGCAGCATGTGCTTGGCATTTTGGGAAGAGGCATTTTGTTTTAAGAAACCCCTCTTCTGGTCGGAAGATGTTATGTGCTCCCCATATGTGTGACAAGTATATGGGGTGCCACCTGTGCTCCTCTCTGCTGCTTTGGAGCACTGTGCTACTTTCCTCCTGGAGGATTAAACTCGCAGAAACAGGGTTTTTCTCCATGGGCAACACTTCCAGAAATGGTGATGATGTGATCCATCCCTGCAAGCTGGTCCTTTGCAGCCTGGGTAGCTGATCTCCAGCTTGTTGTGCTGTTTGTTACATGTAAACTGCCCTGAATGCTGATAGGTACCCCTCAGAAAAGGATTCCCTTCCTGCAGAAATTTGCTTCTCTGAGTATTGAGTGCCTTTGAAGGAGCAACTCCTTCTCCTCTTGTGAGTGTGAGGGGAGAGGGAGCAGGAGGAGAATGCAGTTGAACCCTGGGCTGGATAACAGACTGCACACACTTCAGTGTGTAGAGAGAAAAACAAATCCAGTAGTTTGTAAATGAAATCCACCTTAAAGACATTAGCTTGTTCCACCTTAAATATGTAATTTCTCCAAATTCTTGGCCATGTGCTGATCCTCATTTCCTGTCCTTCTTTTTCTTTTCTTTTTCTTTTCTTTTTTTTTATTATTTTTTTTTTTTATTTCCCTAGTTTGCTTCCCTCTGGAGTAATTCCAATGCTCTGGAGCTGGAAAGCAGATGTGACTCTCAGACTTACAGAGGCACTTCTGACTTTTTTTAACATTCCTATGGTTTTAATCCATTTTTTCCTTCATGTAATATAAACAGGGAGGGTTTTGGAAGCATGAAGGAACCAAATCACTGCACCTAATTCTGAGACCCTCCCAATTCAATGCTGTACAAGCTAGAGGCAATATTGGTGTCTGTCTTTATACTGCCCCACATGCATTATGACTTAAAAATAAAAAACCAGGACTAGGGAGAAATGAAAGAAAGGCTCTGTCCTGGGATCCTGCTTACTGCTGTATTGAGTTCAGTAGATCTGTGCTTCCCAGTGTGCCCATAGCTGGCATCAGCATCCCTCATTTAGATCTTACTTTGTCTCCAGGTGGCAGCAATCTTGTGGTGCCCAAGTGGACTGACTGCAGGGCAAGTTGGTACCAACATGCTAAGTAAAGCTTTTTTTATTTGCCTTCATGTCCTTCATTTTGTGGTTGCTCTGAGCCTCAGCCCAAGAGAATGAAGCACAGCTGGGAGGTGCTGGCAGAACTGAAATGAGGAGGAATCTAGGATGGGGTTTCAAGTGTCTGCAGTAGGTTCTGAATATAAAGGAAGGAAGGATACTTGTGAGTCAACTCTTAAGATGTGAAATGAAAATTGTTAGTGGGTCAGGACTTTGCCAAAATTGATTAGCAGTTGTTTTGGTTCTTTCACCTATAAAATAGGGAAGATCAAGGAATCTTCCAAGGTTATTCTTCAAAGGGCTTAAAGATTAACAAATTCAAGGTAAAAAATGTAAGCATATTTCATTTCCATAAGTAGTTTTTATTTGCAATATTGCAGAAATAAACCAATAGTTTCTGGTAACTACTGCTCAGCATTAACTTCAGGTTAATTTGGTGACACAGGAAGAAGTAGCCTACAACAGCCTCTCTGCTAAGGGTATGTTGCCCAGAGTTATTAACTGTCCATCTGTTGCTGCTATTATTCATTGGGAGAACTATGTGAGATCAGAGGTGTTTGCAGCAGTGGGGTTACCCAGGCTGGTCCAAATAGATACAGCTGGCAGGAGAACTAACAGGCCAGTGTAGAATCTGCCTGTGGCTGTGGCTGCCTTTCTCATCTTAAACATGTTAAGTCTCCCACAAACTAAGATGGATGTAAACTGGTTTTTCTTGGTGATTTTGCACAATCAAGCTCTGTTGAAAGTAACCTTTGGAACTGGAGTGCTCGGTGCGTTGGCCATTGTGGCTTTCTCATAGATGGCATCCTCCACATTGTATAAACTCAAAAATGTCCTTTAAAAAAAACTTCCTTGATGCAAAGGCAGCAGAGAGCAGTGGTCAGCAGCTCTGCAATAGGGGATGAAACCAAAAGTCTTCAGGGCTGGAAAATGGCACTGGGTGATGCCTTGGCGCAGCAGGAATTGTGGCATTTCCTTATTTCCTTTTCCTTTTTTGGCTTGGTTTGAGGCCTAGCAGAAAAGCCTCAAAAGGGACAGGATTGAATAGATGCAAATTGCTTCTTGACGTAGCATCACACAGTGCATGCTGTGTATATTTTTGAAGTCAAATCAAGTTAGTACCAGGTTGCTACTTCATGTTAGTCTCCATGCATCACACAAAGCTCAGAGCTCTTGGGATGCTTTCCTTTGACATCAGAATCATTGGAAAAACTTGTCACTAAACTCCCTGAGCAGGAGAGATCCTACATCTTTACCTTCATGTGTGACAGAAGGCAAGTATGTAGGGAGAAGCAGAATCTCTAGTATCTTGCTTGGTCTAGGTGGGTGAGGAGGAAAAAGCAGGATTTTGGACTGAAAGGTCCTTGTAGTCATTGCTAGAATTGTATTTGCTTTTATACAGGAACGGTAATAAAAAAGTCTAGAGAATCAAATCTACACTGCATTTTCCTGTTCTCCTTGTCAAGTCTCAGAGCCACTCTCAAGTGTGTGGATGTTGTGAGGAAGACCAGGATGAGATCTGATGCAGAACTCTCAGAATCCACATGTTGTCATGACAAAGATGCTTACCTGCCAGGAAATGATTTGCTCATATCCCATGTGCCCCAGCTCTTTCCTCTGCTGTCTAATGAGGCTCCCTTTTCAATAAAGAACCTTGGAGTCCTACTGTTTTAACCTTTGCATTTCCTGCAGATTTCCTGAGCACCAGGGTTTTAATGACGCCTGCTTTCTCACTTACAGTTCAAGTGCCTGCTTTGGGTATCCTGAGAGATTAGAGTGGAGGTTTTCAGTGACTCTCACTGTAGTAAGTTAGGGTTTCATTAGGGAAAGCAGAGTTCATCCACATGGTCGTCCCTGGAGTCTGATTGTAGTCTGAAATCCCTGCTGAGATGTTAGGAATGGCAGGAGTTAGGTAAAAAAATCTTCCCTAAAGCCCAGTTGTAGAAGAATTACCTCAGTTTGAAGTGTAGCATGATCAACTCAGGATGGTGTTTCAGGAACACACACTGGATTCAGGTGTCTGTTCACATTTCCCAGTTTATTTCTTCAAGTTGCCTCTAGCTTGTTCAGGAAAACGAGTCTCCATCAAAGCCATTTTTCCTCAGACAAATTGTTTCTTGATCTTGCAGTGCTAGAAGAAGCTGCAGTAGTTTAAGGGTTCCACATGCTCCATGGCAGAAAGCTGCTCATGCTGGGAATTATGGAAGGAGGGCCAGTGTTTTTTATAGTTTCAGGGAGGGAGGCTTGCACAAGGATCTTAAACTGAAGGTGCAGGTTCTCTGTACAAGGTGCTGTACACCCTTATTTTAGCCCATTTTCAATTTGAGTTGCCACTAGGAAGTTTGCAAACTATTAAAATATTTTACTTACCGGTTTGCTTTTTTGCTGTGTGGAAAAATACTAAGTTTGCCTAGTACTGTCTAGGGGAGACATAAAACAAACTGGTGAAGCTCTTTACCTTGTGTGTAACTATTTCATGTCCAGAAAGGCTCCTTCCTTAGGATGATTAGTGTCTTTCATCTACACAGTTCACTGCTGGCTCAACTGACTTTGAAATGTCTAATCAATAGACAATAAATGAGTAGAGACTACAAAATCTTGTGTGAGAACTGCAAGCTTTGTTTGATGTTTTCATGCATCACTTTTGCTTTAGCTGTTCTACCTGGAATGCATGAGAA
The DNA here is from genome assembly GCA_013400635.1 of Hypocryptadius cinnamomeus. Taxonomy (NCBI): domain Eukaryota; kingdom Metazoa; phylum Chordata; class Aves; order Passeriformes; family Zosteropidae; genus Hypocryptadius; species Hypocryptadius cinnamomeus. Next base: position 253,477 of record VYZP01009828.1, read on the forward strand.
AGCTGTGCTTGATGTGGTGGTGTTTCCTTTTGCCTCTCCAGGTATCTGGGCAAAGAAGGCTGGGCCCCAGCTTCATATCTGAAGAAGGCGAAAGATGATCTTCCATCTAGGAAAAAGAACTTGACTGGGCCAGTGGAAATCATAGGAAACATCATGGAGATTAGCAACCTGCTGAACAAGAAATCATCTACTGACAAGGAAGCTCAAGTAGAAAACGAGTCTGCAGAAACTCACATCACCAAGAAAGAAATCAGTTTGCCCATCCTGTGCAATGACTCCAATGGCAATGCCATGATGACTCCAGACAAGCAGGCTTCCAAACTGGCCCAGGGATCCCCAGCCATAGCAAGGATAGCACCACAAAGAGCTCAAATAAGTAAGGCAGTAAAGTAGTCTGGGTTTTCATAGGCTTGCAATGAATTCTTGTTCTCTGCCATTCAGGGCTGGCATTGCCTGTCAGCTAAGGTCCCACATGTCCTGGCCTTACAACCAAGTCCACACAAAAAGACCTTTGCATAGCCTGTAGATGTATCAAGAGGGACTCCAGAATGTGGTCCTTCACTAGGTCCTTCACTAAAATTTAACTTCAATTTATATACAGGCTGGCTGGTGGTTCTTTATCTTAGCCTGCAGGTGTTTACTTTGTTAATTTTTCCAGACAATACTTTTTTCCCTTTTGAACACTCTAAAATGTGCCTTTCTACCCCAGAAATGCAGATGATGTGATAGCATGTTCCAGTTGAGGAGACCACCTGTGTCATCTTTTGCATTTGTTCTGCTGTTTTCCTGGGGGCAAGTTGCTATAATTTTTTTACTACTTCATCTGCAAAATGCAGATGCTGACACTGCTCTGTGCAAGGAATGGCAAAATACTAGGAGAGAAGACAGTGTGAATTACTTTTACTGCTGGGGGGGAAAACAGGTATTAGCCAGTGCTTTGTTGGCCAGTCTCCAATGGAGCTGGTCAGTTCCAGCAGAAAATACAATCCACTGCTTTCTGGCAGTGATTTCCTCTTAAATTTGCTGGCTTAGCAGAGATGAATAGCTAAGCTACCTTGGTATTTCTAATATAACCTCATCGTTTCCTATCTTGTTTCATAGAGATGCCTTAAATATTGCAAATACTGACTTCTATTCTCAAACTGTGTAATAGCAGAGAACTGCTGAAAAATGTGTTTAGCAGTACTTTCAAAGTTAAATAAACTCTCCCTGTTCCCTTTCCTGCCCAGGTTCTCCAAATCTAAGAACAAGGCCACCCCCACGAAGAGAGTCCAGTCTGGTGTGTATTGGTTTATGGTTTATCTTAGCAGTGGGTAGGTGTCTGGGTGCTTTGTGAGACTTTGTGCAGCTGTACAAGGTGGGAGGGATCCTTTATTTGCATGTCTGTTCATTTCATTGTTTTAGTGTTGAGCAGACCTCTGGGCATCCAAATGATAAATCATGTTTTCTGTTATTCAAAATGTTGCCCCAACTAATCAGGTCTGAAGGGAGAAGAGGATAAAGCTGCTGTGTTCTGTGCATGAACATTAAAACTTGTTTGGCTGACTCAGAAAGTTTAAATGTCTTCTGGGTGTCTTTAGTCCAGACTGAAATTTCTGACCTTCTCCTGTCTTAAGCAACTGGGAATGTGTCCCCTCCTTCCATTGCTGCCCCCTTTGAGGTGGCTAAGCTTCACTCTTGTGCATGTTTAAAGTGGCTCAGAATCCTGTGGAAGGATGTGTGCTACAGGAACGAGACCCCCTCTGATTTCTTATCCCCAAAGCTAGAATCCTGGAAGTTTGTACCAATTTGAGGTTAGAACTGTCGTCTTCAATAGGAACTAGTCAGTAGTGTATTTATACAAGAAGTCATGCTAATAGCTTGTTTATCTAGGCAATACATGGTGTTTAATCTTTGCTGTACCCTTTATGAGCTGTATGTGACTTGTAATTTTTCTGTCACCAGAGATGCTTCTTAACAAACTACACGAATAGCATATTAGCATTTTCTTCCTATTTTTCTTTCCATTATTTTAAATTAGACTTTGTTTTGGCAAGACTGTGACACTTAATCCCATGCTAAAAATAACAGTGATATTATATGTGAAACCCTGAGCATATCTGCTGTTTTCAATTATCTTCTTTTAATCCAAACCATCCTATTATCTGAAGGCATTTTATTATGGTGTGCTTCTGCTGTATTTCAGCATTTATAGTGCAGAAACATCCAATTATAACATTGTTAGACACGGTTCCTAAGGTGCAGAGATGCATTCTCTGTGAAATGCCACATGCTGTGTGTGATGAAACATCAACTGTTAGTTACAGAAAGGGTATCATAGAAATAGAGGAGCAGGAGAATAAAGCACAGTGTGTGATTTGCCCTTCTCCCACTGATGGCTCAGGATCATTTTTTGTCTTTGCCTGTCCTGTGTTTGTCTGTGGATGCTCTGACCTGTGGTTCTTTCACAGAACCCTAAGTAGTGAAGTGTAGAAGCTGTGCAGCTTCACCTAGCTGCCCTGCAGATGAGCACTGTGCTCGTCTGAAAAGCTTTCAATATTGAAATTCCTGAAAGGACCCTTTTCCCATTTATCACCTTAAAAAATAATTGTAGCAAATTCTGAAATGTGGCAGCTTAATGTAAAGGCACTTAGCTTTTAGAGGAGTCTGCTATGCTGCCAGAATGGCTGTAAATAGCAGTGTCCCATTTCTTATAGAGCCTTTATGAAGGTTGTGTTGGGATTGAGTAGAGGTTCTGGGTCTGTTATGGGGAGGAACTGGAATTGTTTTGATCAAGCAGTAAAGTCCTTCCCTTCTAGCACTTTAGCTGGGTTAAGCTAGGAGGTCTATGATATTATCCTTGTTTCTTGCTGCAAGAGATGCCCATTAGCTCACATCACTCACTAATTCAGATTGTTTAAAAGGTCCAGCAGCAGATACAGAGCAATAATTCATTGGGATTACATTTTAAGATAGTGTATTTCATGACAGGCAGAATCTGTTAGGGCTCTGTTGCAGTGCAGTTTTCTGCAGTTGTGACATGTCATCCAGGGCTGAGTCTTTCTGAACAAAATTGGAGCATAAATGGGCTGCTCTTAGTGTGACTGCAGTGGCAGCTCATGCTTCATCACCCACAAGTACAACATTTTACTATTCAGGTAAAGATTATTACATTTTTAATAGTTGGTGGCATGAACAGTGCATATGTTGAAAGGCTTTTCTCTTTTAGCCCATATCAATACATCAGCTCCTGCTCAGGGGAGCTGAGCAGTTAGCATTAGGAAGTAGCACAGGAAGAAGGAAGAGTCTTAGTGAATAAAAGCAATTTTTTTTCATACTGCTGTTTAGCTGACTGTATCTTTGGTTTAAATGAACAAAGCATCCTATTTGCCATAGGGTTTTCAGTTACCCAAGCCACCAGAGCCACCCTCCGTAGAAGTGGAATATTACACCATTGCTGAATTCCAGTCATGCATCTCTGATGGCATAAGCTTTCGTGGAGGACAAAAAGCAGAGGTGAGCCTTAAAAGTGTATCTGGAAAAATCATAATATTTATCTGTTGCATGGGAGTGGATTGGAAGGGGAGGAGTGGGAAGCAGGGAGTTGAGATTTTTTGTCTAAGTAACATGTTTCTTGTTACCTCTTAGGTTATCGAAAAGAATTCTGGTGGCTGGTGGTATGTGCAGATTGGAGAGAAGGAAGGATGGGCTCCAGCATCTTACATTGACAAGAGAAAGAAACCGAATTTGAACAGAAGAACCAGTACTTTAACCCGCCCAAAGGTTCCTCCCCCAGCACCTCCCAGTAAACCAAAAGACTCTGAAGAAGGAACAACTCCTGGAGCAGTTTCTTCAGGAGATACCCAGGACTCTCCCCACAAGCTGAAATACGAAGAACCTGAGTATGATGTACCTGCCTTTGGCTTTGACTCAGAGTGTGAAGTGAGTGAAAGTCACCATGAAGAGGGCACTCCTGAAAAACGACTGTTTCAGCCCCTCAAGCCCTCGCCTGTGTCATCACTTCAGAAAGCTAAGTTCAAAGTAGGAGAGTCTTCAGAAGAAGTTGCTCATGAAGAAGAAACCATCTATGAGAACGAGGGGTTCAGACGTTATGTGGAAGATGCTTTGTCCAACAAGGAATCTAGTGGGGATTCTGATTCTCAGAAAAGCTCCTCTCTGTCCCTGATCCGAAGGAATTCTCCATGTTCCAGCTCTCCAAAATCATCACTCATGAAGCTCAAGACAGACAAAAACATTCAACCTGATCTCGGAAAATGTCACTCTTCCAGGAGTGAGGAGACAAAACCAAGATCAGCTTCAGATGTCGGCTTACATAGCGTGCCAAGAACAGGCATGAAGAAAGATCCTGGGCAGAGTCCTTCCATCAGAGCAAAGCCAATCGTTAGGCCCAAGCCCTTCCTGAACAAGGCAGACTCTCAGAGCCAAGAAAAGATGGATATTAGCACTTTAAGGCGTCAGTTGAGGCCGACTGGGCAGCTCAGAGGTGGACTCAAAGGTTCAAGAAGTGAAGAGTCTGCAAGCCCTCCCCGCACAGCTTCTGAGAACCAGGATGACCCTGTTCGGAGAAGCTCGGCTGATCTCATCACAGCTCCTTCCCGTGGCGTCTTCTGCTCCAGCCATACTGCCAAAACTGAGCAAGAAAATGACTCCAGATGTTTCTATGTGACCACTGACTCATACCAAAAGGTACAGGATTCTGAAATTTGCTTCCCTGCAGGAGTAGAAGTGGAAGTGCTGGAAAAGCAAGCCAGTGGATGGTGGTACCTGAAGTATGGAGACATGGAAGGCTGGGCTCCTTCCCATTATTTGGCTCTCCCTGATAACCAGCGAGAAACTACATCAGCAGAGACTGATTCCTCTTTTGCCAGGAACAGGAAAAATGAAAACAAGTCAAACAGTTTAGAGAAGATAGAGAAGAGGGTTCAGGCTTTGAACACCATCAACCAGAGCAAGCGTGCAACACCACCCATCCCAAGCAAACCTCCTGGTGGCTTTTCCAAAGCATCAGGGCCAGTTAAAATGAGGAATGGTGTGAGGCAACTTGCTGTCCGTCCGCAGTCAGTGTTTGTGTCTCCACCACCAAAGGATAACAACCTGTCATGCTCCTTGCGCAGAAATGAGTCTTTAACAGCTACAGATCAACTTAGGACCGTCCGTCGGAATTCCTCCTTCAGCAACGCGTGGTCACAGCCCGGTGACACAAAGGGAAAGCAGCCGGAGCGGCTGGGCACAGAGAGCTCTGAGACCACCTCCAACCTCCCCACGCAGAGGAATGGGATCCCTGTGTCCACAGTCAGGCCAAAGCCCATTGAGAAATCCCAGTTCATCCACAACAATCTCAAGGACATCTATGTTTCCATTGCAGACTATGAAGGGGATGAGGAGACTGCAGGCTTTCAGGAAGGTGTCTGCATGGAGGTCCTCGAAAGGAACCCAAATGGCTGGTGGTACTGCCAGATAATGAATGGTGTGAAGCCATTCAAAGGCTGGGTGCCCTCAAATTATTTGGAGAAAAAGAACTAATGTTGCAATATCTTTAACCTCCCTAATTTATACTGTTCCTGCTGTGTACATGTGGAAAAAACAATTGCTACACAAAAAGACGTTTCCCTGTGCTCCAGTTTGTACAAAGGAGTCTGTATGAGGACAAATCTGCCATGTTCTGGAGAGGTTTGTGGGGTTTACATGTTGTAAGCAACTACGAGGAAGATGCAGCATAGTCAAATGCCTTTTTGTGAAGTTGTTAATAATCTTGTATGTGTAACAGGGTATGACATCCCATCCTTCCCATTATTGATAAGAAACCAAATGTGTGCCTTTTGTGAGAGAAATACACATGCATCTACCTGGGGAGTTCCGTGCCAAACTGTTTTACAATCTTGGCTCCCTTTCTCCTCATTTTTGTCAATACGTGGAATACCCAAGAATTTTGGAAGCTTTTCCACAACTTCAAGTGAGAAGCAAACGAAAGTTTCTGAAACACAGAGGGACTCTAATCCTTTGGAGATGTTCACTTTTTTTTTTTTTTTTTACTATACTCAACAGTTGGTAGGTCCAGAGTTGGAGCCTTTTCATCGTGGAGAGTTTTGGTCTCTGACTTCAGTGTTGTTATGGCTAACTCACTGGAAAAGGCCATCAGGTGGTGTGGGTTGGGGGCTTTTTCTTTCCTTTCATTCTGTCTTGTTCTTTGAGTTGGGATTTCAGGTGTTCAAGGGCAGTGATGCCTACTGGTGCTTGTAAAAACAAACCTACAAACCCCTTGCTTAAACACATCTGTTACTGTGTAGGCTTCATGTTTGGTTCTGTGCCTGACTCCTGCCAGGTGATACTGGTTGATTCTCTTCCCAGAGTTAGGTTTCTCAAAAGTTATCAAAGCCAACAAAGTCCCTTAAGACACTAAACACAAAGCTGTCAGATGTGTTAATTCTTGTTTTGCCCTCTGATCCAAATCCAAGGGTGCTGATTGCTGACAGGGCCCACCAAGATATTAGTGAGAAAAATTTATAACCTTCTGCAACATCAGTGTTTACAATGAGTTGAAAAAAAAAAAAAAAAGCCATCAAACTCAGTCTGCACATAATTTGTATATTTTTGGGGAATTGTTTTTGTGTTTTGTTTTTGTCTTTTCTGTGCATTCTGGGTTTACTGTATTTTCTTAGTGTGCGTGTCTGGTTTTACCAGAAAAGACTTAAAACTGAAGTAGAAGCTAAATATGTGTTTCTGTTCCCACTTGAATCCAAAGAGTATGTTTGTACTGGAAAGTGGACCTGGGCTTCTCAGGCTCAGAGATTTCATATCAAAGCAATTTGGTCTACAATGCATCTAACCAGGAAGCTGCCTCTTCTAGTTCCAGTTCTATTTGCCTTTTGTAACTCATGTTTTGAAATGTGGCACACAGTGTGGGTGGTGTGGGAAATGGAAGAGGTACCCATTGGAAGAGGCTGGGAACATGGAGTTATTTGTGAGGTAGCCTTGTACAGTAAACGTAATTTACTAAATCCCTACTGTGCTTAAGGAAGTCATGCTTGGGGGTTTTCTTAAATGGCCTTGTTAATCACTCAAGATCAATATCTAATTCCTTTAAATAATAGGCAGCATTGTAAATCTGTTCTAAGGGAAGGTGGGGGGCAGGGAGAAAACCATTTCACTACTGGTTTACACAAAGCATTACATGTCCTTTTTTTCCACCAGAGTTTCATACTGATTTGGCTTGGAAATTAAAGGTTATAAAGGCTTCAAAATAGCTGGGATCAAGGGGCTGAGTAAAACAGCACAACAAGACCATATGACGTTACTGGGGATGTTTCACTGCCAAAAAAAAAAATAGGAAATTGATATGTTATTCTTGTCTTTTTCATTTTTTTCCCTTTTTTCTTTTTTTTTTTTTCTTCTTTTTTTCTTTGTGTCTGTGTGTGTTTGTGTGTGGTTTGGGGGTTTTATTAATTTCCATGATAACACTGAGAGAGTTGCCTACATCTAATGTGGCTGATATCCTTTCGGTAGCTGAAACAACATCCAGGTGCCACAGCTCCAGGCTACAAACAGTGCTGTGGTTTGAGCAGCTCTCTGCGTGCAGGTGGGGAGGGGAGGCTGTTTGTTTGGGATCCCTTTAAATTGTGGTGGCAGGAGAAGGAGGTGTAACTGCACAACAGCTCACGTCCCAGTGCGGGGTCCTTTTGTACCTTAATGTCTCACCATGCGATGTGTAAGTGTGTGTCCAGTTGGCTTCATCCCACTGGATGTGTGTCTGAGACATTGTGGCCCTGTCTCTCATACTTCTCCCCATTTTTAGTTGTACTAATATGGTAGCAGCCATAAAAGACTGCTGGAGCTGTTGTGAGATTATAATAGAAGTATTATATTCTTCTGCTGGACAGTATTAAATAGAGCAATACATAGAGTTATCTGCTAGATTGCAGTACTAATAGTAGTGACTTAGTGATTCGTATTAATGTTATGATTTATTTTAACAATAATGATGCGGAAGTGGTTCATTATTTTGAATTAATGCACTTTAACAATAAAAGAAACCAAAATGGAAGCCAATGCAGAGAACTAAGTGCATTATTTAAAGGTGCAGTATATAATTATCATTTTCTTGAAGCACATATTTATTAAGAATTAACTTATTATTTAAAATATTCTAAAGTTTTGTTTAATGACATTCCCACTAGGTCATCTCTTTGGGGGGATGTAAAGCACAGCTCCCAGATCTTCTGCATTGAGCCACTGAATTCTCTGAATATGGTATGGTCTGACATGAGCCCCTATCCAAGAAGAGAAGAGCAGCAAGGAGACAGAAGAGCCCAGACTGCTGAAAACACTCATATTTGCATCCAGCAAAGCCAAGCCCTGGGCATCTCTGAACTTCAGGAGTCCTTGCAGGGTGTGGGGTGGCACAGGTGTTTTTGGCAGACACTTCCAGTGCCTGGTGCCATGTGCCTTGCACAGGGCTGGCCCTGGTGGATGCAAGTTCTCAGTGAGGCTCAGGTTAGGAGGCTTCAGGATCTGCCTGAGACAGACATCCGTCTGTCCCACAGCTCCTGTTCCATCTTGCTGGCTTGCTTCTCCAGCTCTGGCTTTTGGAGGGAGGTGGTTTGCAGTGCTCCAGGCAGGGCAGGGTGGCACAGCATGAGAGGGTGCCTGCAGTACTGCCAGGGTTTTCTCACGCAGCAGCTCCATGGCTCAGTTGCTGCTTTATCCCATCTCGAAGGCTTCACGCCCTCCTGAGGAGAGGCCAGATCCTGGAGCTGGGCTGCAGAGCCACACTTGTGGCCTCCCTCTGCCCTCACCTGTACCAGCAAAAAGGATGGGGTGCAGATGGCCTACTTGGTGCCAGAAATTATTGTTGGCCACCACTTGGCATGCTGGCTTCCACCCTGGTGAAAAAGCTTCCATCTGGGCTTCCCTTCACTTGGTAGTTGTTTTGGCTGCTTGTGTTTAAAAGCGCACTTTTAAAACAAATACTCCCCATGCAATTTTTCCCACTCCTGTCTTACCATTGTCATAGCATCTCTCACTGAAGTGTTCTCTCTTCTTTTGATGCATTCATCTGAGAGATATCAGGAAAATAATTATTTTTTCCATCAGCGAGCAGCTAGTTGTGGTCAGTTCTACTGATACCCAAAATAGCAAGCCCTTCACTCTTAGCTGTGAAACAGAGGGAAAGGCCTTAAGCTGCATCAAAAAAGCTGACTGCAGGGCAGGAAAACCTGGCAGAGTACTCAGAGGGCAGTGTAGTGCTAGAAGTGTTTTAGCTCTTTTCTAAAAATGTTAACGTCACCTTTCATTTACTTAATTTGTCAGAACTGACACTGGATCAAGAGCAATATTTAAATGTAATGTACACCTCAGTGAACACTCAATGCAGAAATCAATAGTACTGTTTAAATTTCTCTTTCAGACTGTTAAGAGGAAGAGTCTGCAGGGCTTGAGCAAAGCCATTTGCAGCTGAAGGGGGCCCTCCTCCGGGGGGAGAGGCGGCTGCTCGTGCTGCCTTGCTCTCACCCACTCTCTGTATTTTCCAAAAAGTCTTGAATTTGGACCAGCAGAAATTCCAAATTCCGATGCCAGAGAACAAAATTAAAGAATGTGAAAATTGTGTCTTGCTGTATACTGCAACTTTAATAATAATGAGCACTTCTGAGTTCGTTATTGAGGTTTATATAATGCCTGAAAAGTTTATTTGCTGGTTTCCCTTGTCTCCCCTTTCAAAACACTTTCTCATAACGGCAAGAGTCATGCATTTTGTTAGGAGTCCTTCCCCATGGGAGGCAATTCCCGTTCATTGTTTTAGCTGTCACCCCATGCAATGGGTGAGTGTAGTCCTATGTACCAGTCCTTTGCAAGCCACACCTTTCAAGATAAAAGAGATGATGGGCACATGTTGGAGTACTTAACTGATGTGTCAACAGGAAGTTTTTAAAGTGATGTATTCAGTAGTAGCAAATACACAATAAGGAAAGATTGAAATTGTCTTGCAGCTAGACACTTCAAAATGGAAATTCACATCTGCATGGGTATAGCTAAAAAATGCATTTGTCCCTTGTGGATGTGTACCCCAAAGACTCCTTCCATTATGATGCTATAAAGTTTGACGAAGGCATTATATAATTGTTTTCATCACTTTCAGATCTTAATGAATCATATTTTATTGTAATATATATTCATTGCTTTCCTCAGTTAAAAAGAAAGTTACTGCTTTTATCTTATATGAAAAACAAGGGAATTTGATAAAGCATTCATTATTTTCATATTCCTAGTATTAACAGAATAGAACTAGTACTATTTAATTTTAGATCCTCATAGCTAGCTTGTTAATAACTCATATTTTCCTGTGTTGTATCCTACTATTTTTTCTATTTTTTCCCAAATATTCTGCATTCTTGAGAAAAAGCAAATCCAATGAGTGGATAAGTGCAATATTCATAGAATAAACAGGCCCCTCATCCAGGACTTGGAGTGGAACGTGCAGTGTGAAATGTTTGCAATTCTCTATTCATGCACTCTTAGGGAAGGGGAAATTCAGGGGAGGGGGCAACTGGATGAAAACAGGACCCTTGGGTAGGTAGAGACTGACAGCTGGGGTGGCTTGGGTTGGGAATGGCTGCTTTCCATAAACAAGTACCACCTGTTAGTGGAAGTATAAGGACTAAGCAGCATGTTGCCAGGGTTATGTATAGAATGTGCATTAACATCCTTGTCAATACAGGACTTCTGAGCTATGCTTGAAACACTGTGTGTCATCCATGCATGATTCTCTCTTCTGGTTTGTTTCTGCTGGTTATGTCCTCTGTTGCACTTCACATTTGGTGGTAGCTTCAGAAGGGAAAATAATTCTGCTGACGCAGTCCCAAGTTTGGCTACTGCATTGTTACTTGTATTTATTGCAAGAGCTATGGGCGTGTTTTTACAGGTCCTTACTTTTCTGTCCTTATTGTTAACCTAAGAAATAAAAGTCTCCCTTTTATCTGGGTTAATTCTCACCTGCAGAATTTCACAGATGTTTTGGATATTGATTTCATATTTCTTGGCTTGCAAAGGTGGATCTCTCAGGTCCTAAATAAAGTTGGGCAGAAACTTTGCTCTTCAAAAGAGGTATTGTCTTAAATTCTATTTGAATGGAAGGAGAGCTTCCATCTGTCAAAAATAATGTGACTTTACAGGTAGCAGCAAAATCTACTACCTTTGAAAAACTGGACTATTTTTGTAAGGTGCAAGAGAAATGTGAAAGCCAGAGCACTTGACTCTCTGAGCTCTGGAAAGTACATCTCCTGTGGCTCTAGTTCATTACTCTGGAGAGATGTACCTCAGTTTTCTGCTTAATTTTTGTCCTGCTGTTCTTAAGTTTGTCAAGAAGCCTTAATATTAATATCTCTAAATACCAGAGACCTTTGCATTCAAACAGAAAAACTGAATTCTGCAGCTGGACTGAAATAGTATCAAACACATGATTTTGGAAAACCTCTAATACTTTACCAATTAGGAATCTGGTTTTGAGGAGCCAGCTTAATTCTTTCACATGCTCTTGTCTAAACTGGCAAGAGGCCCACGAGCATCAGTAGAGTTACACTGACAGAAGACCCTTGTGGGTGCTCAGCATGGAGTGTTCTCAGCACAAGCACGTTCTGTGCACTCTGCTCCTACACCTCCAAAGGGTGCACAGGACTGCTTAGCCTTGGTGCTGCTCTGCCATGATCCACTGTGCTGCAAATCTTGCAGCTCTTCAAAACCAGCTGGAGCTTTGCTGCTATTTGCTGGTGCTTTTCTGTCACCAGCAGCTCCTTCTCTGTCAGCTTCAGATGCTATTTAGCCACGTAGTGAAGTGCTGTGTATCAGTTCAGTGTTTGATAGCTGCCATCAGTACCAGTATGATGGTCTGAGAGCATATGTTTGTCTAAGTTATTTCGTTTTCATTTGCTTTTTGTTGCTTGCTAGAAGCAGGGACCAGCACTGTGATGATGCATGGGGAATGTGTCCGCACACTTGAACCGTTTGATGGCCTCTGCTAACGCTGCCCAGTGCTTGTGTTGCTCTTTCTCTCCCTCTGTGCTGCTCAGTAGTCGTGTCTGTTGTGTGTGTCTGTAATTTTCAAATAAAGTACTGTACATAAGGCCGGATCCAGAAGCCCCCAGTCAGCTGACTTTGGGTTGGGATGTAGGTTGCTGTTGCTGCTTCTCCTCCTCCATCTTAGACCCAACTTGGAGCAAAGCACAGGTGTCTGTAAAAAGTCACCCGTAACTCACTTTGGGGTGTCAGTTTTGCAGGGTGTGCCAAGGGTGGAAGGAGGAGATCTTTTCTCTTGGGTGCCCTTGCGTCAGGGCCGGGACTCTGCAGCAATTCCTGGAGCGGAAGCTGTGCCGCACTGCGTGCGGACATGGCTGGCGTAGTCAGAACAAATTAGTTTCCCCCATTTTATATTGTCAGGGCTGGGCTGGTCCCATCAACTATGTTCTTCATTTGTTCTTGCATCGAGGTAGTGTTGATTTTTAGTTGGAGAGTGCAATTTTTTTTTTTTGTTTTGTGTTTGGTTTTTTTATAAATAAATTTGGTTTAAAGCTTCACACTGGCGTTTTACAGACCTGTTCTTGTCAGCATAAGCCACTACTGTCCTGAGTTGAGACTCCTGTTTGTTACTGAATTAAAATTATGGGAATTGTGTTGATCATTTGGAATGAAATTAGAAAAGAAATTAGAAGTAACTATATTGGCAGGGGGAGAGATAGATAAAATATGAGGAAAAAGATGTTTCTAATAAGGCCATTATTTATTTGGTCTGACACTGCAGGTGCTTTCTCTGTATAGATGGTTTAAATACATCACTGCTCTGTGACAGGATTTTTTGTTATTGACAAAAGTTTATTTTTTTCAGTCCCTAATATACTATGATAATCTGTATCCTGAAGCCACCGATCCACCAACACAAGACAAACACAGGTTATCTGCTTGTTGTAGTTGAGGCAGTTTGTGTGTCTGGGAGTTTGCATACATCGAGGTGCAGCTGGTGGGCTGGGCAAGCATGGCTGTTCTGGACCTGTCCATGTTGGCAGGAACAACCCGGTGCTAGCAGTGCTTCTGGAAGAATGTTGGCTTTAGTGACCTTTCCCTGATGCTCAGGGTTATTTGGTTACAATGGTACCTGTCTTGGTCCCTGTTTGGTGGAGGAGAAAAACAGATGGAAGGGAGAATCACTTGGCACTGTAAGAAAATTTTAAAAATATAGCATTTAATATTTAGGTAAATATTTAAGGTTTCTCCAGATATTCCCCATCAAAGCTGTTATTGACTCTGTATTTGATGACTGAAAAGTAAGCAATGTGGCAGTGTTCTTTGTGCAAACAGTTCTTTTGTGGTTGGAGAGCTTGTTCTTGAACTGCTTCTGGGTCACCAGGAAAGTAGTAATAAATGAACAAAATCCAGTCATCACCCTTGGGTGGTGACTAGAGGGACATTGAATTCTGTCCTGACTCTGGGTCCCCCAGAACACATTAATTCGGTTTGTTTCTGTCCCCTTGAAGCAGGACAGAAAAGAATAGTGCAGTCACTGGAGCTTAGCCTGTAGCAATTAGTAAACTAGAACAAATAAAAAAGAAAAGAAAAATAAACCTTTTAAAAAATAAAGTATTTCAGTGAATAGCTGACTTAACTACTTCCTGTCTTGGACTTTCAGGGAAGGAGGAAGTTAGTTCTGTTTCCAGTTTCTAGGAGGAAATTTTCTGTGTCGTGCTGAACAGGCTTGTTGAGAAGTCTTGCTCATTACTCGTGATGAGTTCAAGCCTGTAATATTGCAGAAGCAAAGTGTGTGTAGCATTACAATGACTTTTTTGTACTGAGGGTCCAAAGTGAGTGTTGTGGGGTCAGTAGTGTACAGAGTAAGTGCATTTCTGCTGTCTGGCTGACTTGCACATGACATCAGTGCTGTTCCTTCAGTGCAGATTTAATTGCAGACAGCAGTGCTTACTATTCTGCTAGCAGTGTTTAGGGAGAATCATGTAGATGAGCCTCCTCACTTAAGGCTCAGTATCAAATATCATATCAGGAGAAGTCCTGCCAGCAGCTTGATTGATTGCTGCTTAGGCTAAAGTTCAGATGTGGGTAACTCCAGGTGGGTGTTGAAAGCAGCCCAGATGGCTGTGTACATCTGTAGCTGTTTCCAGAGCTGTTAATTAGCCCAGATTATCTCTGCAAACCATGGGCAGTGAGTTACTGGGAGCCTAAACCTGTTGGTGAAGGAAGGCTGAAATTTGTTTGAGCTATTGTGCTCCTCTGCATTAGCAGAGCAATGACACATGTCTGTACAGGTTTGCTGTCCCAAACTTTTAGTTGACCAAAAAGAAAAAAAAAATATGGATCTAGGCCTGGTCTAAGTGAAGTTTTGCAGTGGGTTTCTTGGGTGATTGATGTTCTTCATGTGACCTTGAAAACTAGATGCTGTTGTCATTTCTGTGTTGGTGTAGAGCTCCGTTTTTTAGTGGTTAGGTGGTGGGAATGTACCTGGTGGAGCTTGGAATCTTGGGAGAGTATGTCGGTGACCAGAGATAGAGAAATGTGTGGCTGGTCTTAGTGTGTGTGTGGTCAAGTTGGTGACACTTTTTTGTCTTTTGTTTGTTTTATTTTTAATATGGGAACCAATTTGTCTGTTCTGCTTCGGAAAAGGTCTAGAAGTTGGTGTGGTTTTTGTTGCAGTAAATATGAGAAGGAGTTAGCTGAGAGCTTTTTTTGTTTGTTTTTGGGGTTTATTTTTAAGAGAGTTTATGGGCAGGAGAGACCATTTAGTTTGTTTTGGGTTGCATGTTAAACTAAGAGAGGAAGAAAATGAGTCTGGGGAAATCCTTTTTTGTGATAACAGCTTTGGACCATATTTTGTTGTGGCCTCTGATCCAGCTCCACTGAAGGCAGTGGAGTGAATATTGTTGATCATGTAGATGTTAAAGCTTTTGGTCATGAATTAATTCTTAGAGAGGTGACAGGTATCTTGACATTCAGAGCATGTCATAACAAATGTGAGCTAGGGACAGAAATAATAACTGTAGCTTCAAGCATTGTTCAGTTTTTGTTTAATGAACTTGAGATGCTGACCAGTTGGATAAAACTGTTTGTACAATGAACAGCTCCTGCCAGGGTCCAGATGTGCTTGAGTCTATGAGAGGTTTTCCTAGGACAGGCAATCATATGCATGATAAAAAAAAATTGGCTTTCTCAGTCATCCCAGTAAAACTGAAATCCAGAAAAGTGACACTTTCTGCACTTAACAGCATCTTTTGCCATTGATGGCAAGAGTTACTGTTAGTGAGGGATTAGACGCCCCAGTCTGTCTGAACTGGCACAAAACAGATCTTTTTGTGACCAGTGCTTGAGTCTGTGTGTAAACATTTGTAAAGACTGAATGCAGATTACAGTACTAGTTAACAAAATGAGCAACTTTTCTGTGGGCCAACACCAAAGATGTATTAGCAGTGAGGAAAACACAGATCTCCTTTTTGCCAAATGACTCTCTAGAAATTTCCCTCAGGCTTCAGCACAAATCAGCTGGGACCTGTGAGGATTTAGCTGATACATACGGTACTGGGGGCCTGTTTCTGTGACTGGGACAACAGAAGTGTGGGTTTATCCCAGCAAGAATTGATGAAATCATCATAGTGCAGTGTTTTCATTTGCTCTGGATATGACAGCAGTGGGAGGAATGAGCTGTGAAAAGCATAAACTCCCCCTTAATCCAGATTTGCAGACTTTACTTGACAGCAGTGCCCAGTCCAGAACTATTTCAGAGCTGTCTTCATGGCTGTGCCCTGTGTGGGACAGGGAATGCACTCAGAGGGGCTGCCCTCCTCTCTGTGCCATGACCAACTGCTTGCTCAGAGAACTGCAAAACAATGTGAAGTAATTGAGGTTGGGGATTTTTCCCCTAGAGCAGCGTGTTCTAAAGCAGTGAAGTAAAAACAAGTGCTTGTTTGGGAAATTTTAATCATGTCTCTGTCTGTAAAGGTGGAAACTCAGCATGGGTCTCTCAACAGAGAATAAGAAACACCATCTGTCTTGGGAAATTGTATATGTGAAGATGCAGAACAAAGACTTCAGATTACTGTGCCTAAAAGTAGATCTCAGCATTTCTCTATAGGCATTTGTTAGAGCTGTTGTTATTTTGGAACTGAACAGCACTTAATTATGGTTAATCAGGACTGCTCAAAAATTCCTGCAGGAAAGGAAAAGACAATTTGATTTCTGGACATTTATAGGAGAGAGAGTTGTAAGAAACATAAAATATGGCCAGGTGCTTTATGAACCTAATTTTTCTTCTAGGATTATCACAGGTTCTTGTGATTGTGTCCTGGCATACAGTAGTGCTGGTCAGTGACACCTCTTTGCAAACTCAGAGCCTTGCATCTGATGGGCATGTGTGTATTGGAAAAGAGGAGCCTAAAAAGGCCTTGGAGTAAACTACAACTGATGAAAGAACTCCTGATTTGCATGTTCCAGATATGCTGAAATAACTTGCATTAAGGCAACTTCAGCTCCTTCCAGGCATCTGCCATCACCCACCCTGGCAGCTCACAGGTGGTGGAGAGGGGCAAATGTTAGTGGAAAGGGAAATTCAGGATGCTGTCACTGCTCTTCCTGCTCCGTGCCTGAAGTCAGAGCTCTGCTGGGCCAAAGCAGGAGCAGACCCTTGGCACAGTGTTTGCCATGTCCCACAGGCTCTGCCAAGCACTCTGAGAGATCTTTGCAGACCTGGGTGCTGCTGCCCAGCCAGGATACTCCCCCCTCCCTGTGTGCAGGACCCTGGGAGGTTGTGAGGGACTGCCAGAATTTGAGAAGTGTTTTCTCAGAGAAATTACAAGTTCTTGCAATATAAACCTCTAATGCTTTCAAAGACTCAGGCAGAAAGGACTTGCTAAACAAACTGTACCTGTCATCTCCCAGTTCACTGATTGCTTGGACCAAAGGTGGTGCTAAATCTGATCTTTTTCTGTAATATTTATATTTTGTTGGACTTTTTTTTTTTTTAAGTGTTTGATAAAACAGATGCAGTGTCCTCCTTACATGAGAAATTTAGTCCCAGCTTGGGACATGTAAAAATTCCCTGGACCTTCAGGGCCCAGGATTGTTGCCTGTTACCATTTGAGCAGGCTTGCAGTGTTCGGGGGGAGGTGGGAAAAGGGTACTCTAGCTTCAAATGCTTGCAGACTGTAAGAATTGACTTGTGATTTGTTTGTTTGTTTGTTGGTATTTTGTTTACAATGCCTCTTATGCCCTAAGGAAAAATAAATTTTTGACCTTTTTAATTGTGATCTAGTTGGTTTGTTTTGTTGGGGTTTTTCTTCTAATTTTTTCAGTACTGTTTTGGTACCACGTGAATTCCACTGAATTTATCTGTCCCAGAATAACTTGTAATTTGTGTGTTCATGCAATTGCAAATTTCATCTTAGGCTAAATGGATACAGGACCTTGTCTTGTTCCCTGGCTGAAGTTGTTACTGTATTTTTGTATTTTTTCTATTCCACAAAGTTTATGGAAAAGTCACCTGAGCCCTCAAACATGAAGAACTTTAGTCTGTGTTGAGCAAGTTCTTAAGGTTTACAGTACTCAAGGAAGGATGGTTTTTTTTGAGAAGGATAGGTTAAAAATAAGAAGAAAAGCATGCTTTTACAAAAGTGGTCCTTTGGTTCTGTGATTAGAGTTGCTCTGCAATGTGGGATGAGCCTGTGTGCAGTCTGCAGAGCAAGTGGTGCTTGACCATGGGATACTAAGGTCTGATCCTGCAAAGTTTCTTGGCACTGCTGACTCCTCTTACCTGTCTTTGAAGGTTGGAGGCCTAAGTAGCTCAACAAGTAGAAGGTCATTGCTGCTATGCAAAGCAGCAGATGGGTAAAACTGAACTTTTTGGTAACAGATCCCCTCTCCTTATGCAGGGACATCTCTTGGGGATGCCAAAGGCAGTGGATTAGGGGATATATTGGGTAAGGAGATTATAACAAGGGATGTAATACAGAGGGTAACAAGGTGGTTTTTTAGCTTTTCAGCCCAGCCTGACTGTAGATGTTCCTCTGTGCTGGCATGTCAAGGAGTCCTGTTGGGGCACCCCAGCTCTCTGAAGGACGCCAGGAATTGAGTTTGATGCAGCACACAGTCCTGGGCACAAATGTAGTGCCAAGTGTGACTGGAAACTGTGCCCCCTCCTCCCTTTGTGCTGAGTGAGCCAACCAGCTTGAAAGGGTTTTTTTGGACTGATGCAATCACTATTTACTGATGTATCCCCTTGTACACTGTAACTCACTGTTAACTGCTCACTTGCTCATTTTTCTCGGAGAACCACTACCACAATTGTGCTGCACTCAAGACTGAATTTTTCTGGTCCTTCTTTAGTCTATTTGCAGTATTTGTTAAGGTCGATCTCGGGAGGAGCGGCGGCTGGGCTCCGGGCCGGGCACTGGGCACCAGGTGGCGATGCTGGACCAGCGCTGCAGCTCCTGGACCACTTTCGGAGCATCCTCCCTCTCATCCTCCTCCGCCGCCTTCTCGCCCGCCGCGAGGGAACAGCCCTGCTTGAAGGGCAGCAGCGGGAGGGCCGCGGTGCTGGGGTACCCTCGCTGGGGAAGGTCAGTTCTGCACCACAGCTGGTCTTGGTGGAGAATTCTTGGGGAGCAATGGTGAAATTACAGCTCCGGTTTGGATGTGGGGAAGGAGGGCAGGGCAGGGCAGGGCAGGGTAACTCTGGCGGTGCTCAGCGATGAGCACGCAAAGCTCACTGGGGCTGTTGCACATGGCAGCATGAGGGGCTGCACAGGCTGAGGCTGGCAGAGGGGAAACCTGGCAGATGTGCCATGGTCCCTCCTGCAGGTGCCAAGGAAGGAGAAGGTCTGAGTTTGGCCCAGAGCGGTCACACTTCACTCGTCCTAATCTGTGGCAGTGCTTGGGCTCAGCACGTCCAGCAAGACATTGCCGCCAGGTTCTAGCGCATTCTGTGCTGTGCAACCCTGTCCCTTGCTCCTGAGGGAATGAGGAGGCTTCCCAGACCCACTAGAGGTCCTCCTGGCCCAGGGAAAGCAGGAGCTGGAACAGCTCTTGGAGGGCAGCACACAGCTGTGCAGACTTGCCTTGTCCCAACAGCTGGGATCTCCTCAGGCTGGTCCTGGAGAAAGCTGGGTTGGAAAAGTGGTTTCACTTTACCCAGCCTGGAATGTTTCAGGCTACTGAGGAACTGTTAAGAGTAGAATGGCTTCAACTAGAGAGGCTGATGACACCACTCCTGGGATGTCCCTGGCCCTTGGCAGATGGAGCACCCCCACTGAGGGAGAAGATGCCACCTCAAATATGTCCCGTGACAAGAGCGTGATCGAAATAATCTCTCATCTACTGAACAGTTAAAAAAATTAGGAGAAAATCTCACATTGTATTGTAGGTGTGCTCCTGAGGTGTGATACCTGCAGCAGAAGATTGGGTTTTTGAGGGAACTGGCATGACCTCTGGAGAATCCAAATTCCCTTTGGGTCCTTGTGTCCCTTGCTATGTACCCAGGAGGCATCTGCACCTTACCTCAGCATCTTGCTTGGCCAGACCACAGATGGTCAGTGGGCCTTCTCAGCATGCTGCCCAGGTCAGGGCTGGGATGGTACTGCTCTGCCTCATCTTCAGCCACCCTACCTGCCCCTCCTAGGCTGAGCAGCATGTCCTGGCTTTCCTCACAGCACAAGTTCTTTGTGTTGGTGGAGGGTACTTTTTTGTGGTTACAGAAGAGCCTGTAATCCAGGCAGTGAGAGTAGAGAAGCTGTGACTTCTCTCTAGGGAGGGCATGAAGAGTTTCAGGAGTGTGGGGCCTAAGCTTTCAGGAATGATGTTAGCCCTTTTACTTCTGCGCCTTCCTTTATTCCTTCTCTGTGTGTGGTGCCCACCAAGGGGATATTGATATCCACCTCCCAATGCCCTCCCATCCTCAAGAACTAAAGGAAAGCCTGAGGTCTCTGCACCCAGCTCCCCCTAAGCAAGAGGCTCTCATGCCACCCTTGCTTTTACCTCAGCCTCTCACTGTGCTGGCCACTGTGTTTTGCTGCTTTTTATGAAGTGGGAGATCCTCAGCCACCCGTGCTGCTGTAGGATATCTAAATCAACTTTATTCACGATCACAGTTATCCAATTATTCACAATGAGTTTTTCTTGTCTTTAAACAGAACACAAAACATCTTAAAGTAAAGCAATGAAATGCAGATGACACAACACAGAGGTACATGGAACCTACACCAATCAAACAAAACAAAAGATTAGGATTTTTGTTATTTTTACTGGTTTTGCTGGTTTTTTTTTTCTCCCTGGAGAGAGCCTTTTTCTCTTCCCTGCTTACAGCTGGAGGCCAGCCTATGCAGGGGTAGGACTGAACCCCAATTGTTGAACTCAGATGCTGGGGGAGCTTTCAGCTTCTCCTAACTCCTGGAGTTTGGTCCACAGTAAAACAAACACAGTTAATATATTAAAACACTCTCAATTCAAAAGGTGAAAAGGGAATTTACACCACTGCACTGGTACCCATGGATGGAATTTCTTGAAAAATAAAATTTACCACTTGGCTTTCCCTGCATGGAGTGGGACTGGTCCCACTGCTGTGGTGAAGGCTTGGGAGGCTGCTTATTGCACGTTTCCCCACATCCACTATTTCATCAACACCTTCTTACCACTTAGGTTCCTCCTTGAAATCTTTGCACTGGAGTTTGTGTAACTACTGAAAAAAGCTCCCTGTGTGTGCTGGTCACAGTTGGAGCTGGCTGTGTGCCTGAGGACCATCCATGCTCCTTACAGGGCTGCTCTGACTTCCCCCAGGTTGTGCCAACCAGCCTCCTTCTGCCCCTCAGTGAGAGTATCTGGGAATGGGAGCCATGAACTCTGGAGCTTTTGACAGCTGGGACAGGGCTGGGTTTGGGTAGTACATCAGAGGTATGCTAGGAAACAACATAAATCCCTGTCACCCAGAGTATCAGCATTCAAGTTAGTGCTGCCTGCAGGGCAGGCTGGGGGGAGCTGCAGGCCCCTGAGTAGGCTGCAGTGATGGTGGCACCCTCGGGGAAAGGCTCTACAATGTGCTCCCCAGTGATTAGTCTCTTTTTGCATCTCCTTGAGAGACAGAGCAAGGATGTGTTTTCCACGTGTTTTTAGGATCAGCCTCTGCCAGTGTGGGTGGTGAAAACCCACCTGCTGCTGGGGGGTGGGGGGGGCATGATGTCCCCTGCAGCAAGTGCATGTGTGCATTAAATAGTGTTATCCCTACACCACACTGTTCCCCCATCCCATCAATGGCCAGATGCTCAGGTGCAAGGAAAAGCTCAGCAGGAAGGGTGTGACTCCACGGCCTTCCCTGGTCTGGCCAGGTGGGTGATGTGGTGGGGGCAAACTCCACTGCCATGGCACTCTAGCCCTGACCCCCCCTCAGGACCCAGACACAGTCCCTCCCTCCCCTGCAGCTCAGGAAGGCAGCAGGATGGGTTGGGAAGGGAGGCAGACAGCTCCTGCTGCTTCCAAGCCACACAGCCCAGACCCAAGGGCCAGCAGCCCGGGGTCACACCTGTGGCCATGGCAGAGCAGCAGATGTTTGCATGGGAACCATGGGGGCCACCACTGTCCCTGCTGGGCACAGCCAGCTTCCTGACTCAGGCAGGAGAGAAGGAGATTTGTTTAAATAAACCAAAGCAAACCAAACCCCTCAAGTAATCTTTCTCTCATTCCTTACTTCCTAACACGTAAGGACAGCCGTGTCCTGCCGGTGTGGCTGTGAAGAGCTGAGTACCACCTGGCTGGTTTTGTCTTAAAGCACAGTGATAAAGTTACCAGTAAAGGTAACCCACAGACGTGTGGGTTTATACATTCTTCCCCGGTGAGGCTGGGCTTTTTCCTCACAAGTGCTGTCTGGATGGTAGGGGGAGAAAGGTGAGGGAGTTTGTCTCCCTCTCCCACAGGCCCATGGGAGAAGAGATGCTGCTGAATCCCTCGTGCTGCGTGGAGAACCACACACAGGTTGGTGCTGGTGGGGTTTGGGAGCCGCTCCTCGTGTGACAGGGTGGTGACAGGAGGTGGCTGATGCTGCTGGGAGGGAGCAGAGCTGTTGCCAGTGTTTGTTGCCAAAACCACCATCAAAGCCTCTGTCAGCAAATGGCAGTGGAGGAGGGGGACAGCCCTCAAGGGGCTGCCATGGGTCTGCTCTTCTGTCTGCAGATATGGGCTGGGTGTTGCTTCACAAATCTTGGGTTCTTTTCTGCACTGGCCCCAGCCTCTTTGCTGTGTGTGTGCCCACTGCTCCTCCCTCCCTGGGTAAATGCTTGCCTTGCTCCATCCTTTCTAAGGAGCCTCCTCTGGTAAGGCTGGTTGTACACAGAAACACGCTGCTCATTTCTTCTCTTCTGCTGTCTCTGCATGTGGGGTGCCTCTGGAAGGAGATGTGTAGCGCTGAACCTTTTACCACTTGCTGTCTATGCTAAAGAGTGGAGACTCCCCTCGGCTGTGCATGGTGTAGAAAGGGATGATTGCACCAGCTGGCATTTTTTGAGATAAAGTTTAAAATCCACAAGGGAGAGTAGTCCATTGCAACTTCCCTGACACTGGAGTTCAGCCCCAGGGCTTGCTTGGGGGGTAGAAGAGCAGCATCTAAGCTTGTCTCATTCTGTTGTCCATGGAGGAGGAGGTCAGGGTGGTGGTGGGTGATGGGTTTTGAATCTCCTGGGTGATGAATAAAGACCAAGGCCTGTGTTGTTTCACTGTCTCCTCCCCTCGTGCCCAGTCCCCACTGCGGCATCTGCTGCTGCTCTAAGTGCTGCGGTATGTTTTGATGATATCTTTGATGGCCCGTCTGCAAATGGGGCAGCAGGCATTGGCCATCTTCTTGAGCTTCAGCCCACATGAATAGCAGAGACACATGTGTCCACAGGAGTAAATGACTGTGTCTACCATGTTCTCATAGCAGATGGTGCATTCATCTACCCAGGTCCCTGAGACGGACGGGGAGATGGGTGACTCAGGCAAGCTGCTCGGAGAGTTGGGAGCTGTGCCTGCAACACAAAAAAAACCATGGTCACTCCTCTTACTGACATCCCAAGGTAATTTCTGCCCTGCAGCCACAGAGGGAGGAACCATGCCCCAGCAGAAATGCATGCTCCAGGACCACGGTTCTTTCCTGTGACCCGCTCTCCTACTCACCCAGTCCTTAGTCACATGCCAAGGCTCAAGGCAGCAGAAAGGCAACATCTACTGGGGTCTGCTGCCCATGAAGAGCAAGCCAAGAGACAGCTGCTCCCATGCAACAGAGATTTGGTAAGTTGCATATCCTACCATCAATGCCTTGGGAGCGTGCAGGTGTCTGGAGTTTTAAAAGTGCTGCAGAAGAGTCTACACTTTTATACTGCGTTTTACTGAAGGTGTGTGGAGGGAGAAAGGAGAGGCGTAGGCAGACTTTTAGCTCCAGCCCAAGCTAGTGTGAGACATGTCAGTGCCACACAGCTCTCCAGAAGGAGCTCTGCATCACAGGGCCACGCCTGCAGCAGAAAATCCCTGCTTCCCTTGGGACCTTTCATGATGAAAAGGGTGAGAGAAATATTGCTGTCTAGGCATTCAAGCAGCTTCCACATAAAACAGACTGAAAATAGCCCTTGCAGAGGCTCTCCCTTCCTCCCCAGGGGAGCTGACGGGATAATAATAATCTGTTGATTATTGTGGTTTTAGAGCCCTTCTGGGAGACAAGTGTGAGACTGTGAAGGGAGGCGAAGGAAAGGCAGCAGGGGATCCCACCATTCTTACCACTGATAGAGCTGCAGAGGGGGCCAGAGCCACACGTAGACAGTAAGGGGCCAGAGACGCCACTGCAGAGGACGGTGGGGGAGTTGGGTGTTGATGTGGGCGAGCTCGATGTCGACAGTCCCAGCCGCTCCGCTAAGATGGTGGAACCTGCGCCGTGAGAGAAGAAATCTATGGTTACTTTTAAAAATTGAGGTTGCCAAGGCACTGGGGGTACGTGGCAGGGGTTGCAGCTCTCAGTGCTTCTCAGGATTGGTTTCATCAGCATGAAATCTAAGGAGGAGATAAAAGAATCCTCATATGCCTTTTTTTAACGCTAGCAGCTGGTCCTGAAGAGACATCAAACTCCCATAACTCCCGAAATTGGCTGGAGCTCCCTCAGCTACCACAACCCTTTGTTTCTGCCCTTAAATGTGTCTCAAATAATTCAGTGCAGTTATTTCCCATGTGGTTTCATGCTCATATGTGCCCCCAGTACTGGAGCCAGCCACAGGCTTGTAGCAGGAGAGGACACAGCCTGAGGAAGGGTGGGCTGGACTGCAGCACAAGAACACATCACTTTGTCAATAGTGCAAAACTGCACAACTACAGGCTTCAATAAATTCATTAAAAGTCACTCAAGGACTTTCCACAAACAAACATGAGGGTCTGGCAATCAGGAAACCTTAGCTATGCTCACTGCTCTGCCTCTTTCTTGGGTGGCTTCTGTCAGAGGTAGGGATAAGTCGCCAAAATGCATTTGGATCTAGGATGAACAAGGACACCTCTCCCTCATTCAGGAATGTCTTCTTCACTTGCATGTCTAGATGTGAT
The DNA here is from genome assembly GCA_013400635.1 of Hypocryptadius cinnamomeus. Lineage (NCBI taxonomy): Eukaryota > Metazoa > Chordata > Aves > Passeriformes > Zosteropidae > Hypocryptadius > Hypocryptadius cinnamomeus. Next base: position 278,056 of record VYZP01009828.1, read on the forward strand.
GGCTCAAGAGTGCAAAGCTTCTTCAAGTCTCTTCTAGATGCCCCCAGCTCCATTACTTCCTGCTCTCACTGCCCACCATCAGTATTAGTGTGCTCTCTGCCAGAGAAGCCACCTCTGTCCCACAGCCTGTCTGGCACCTCCTTCCATCTCAGTCTCTTTCTTCTGCTGTTGTAACAACACATATCTTAAAGCCCCTTCCAGAAGGGAAAAAAACTGGAATGCTTAAAACTCTACCTTCTGCAAAGGTTTTGTAGGGAACTTTCATTGCTGCCAATGCAGCCTGGTCATTGCTAAGCCAGTGGTGAGACAGCAGCACACATATGCTTGAACTAAAGGGATGCTTTCCTGGTGGTAAGAACCAGCTTGCCCAAGGTTTTAAAGTTTCTAGTTCCCCAGCTGAGAAGACAACCAGGGTAACTCGAAATCAGAACTAAAATGCTCAGACTTCTTCATGTTACCATATAAGGAGCCAGAGGCACGGAGGGTTTGGATCCACAGTGTCCTCAATGAGTTGGAGGCTATTCTCCAGAGAAAAAGCAGCAGTGGGAGGTCAGGAAAACTCCATGTGCCAAAAGGTCCTTCAGTTCCTGTTTGCAGGGAGGCTACTGACCAAACCTGGGAGACGGGGACTTCAAGTGCCAGCTGTGGATTTTGAAAAACAGCAAAAGCACAGATTCTCCTGCTCTTTTTAGCAGAACAAGACTGAGCACTGAAAGTGGAACATAGGAACTGTGAAGGGGTCATGTTTGAGTCAAAATCTGTTTTGAGGACTGTGTATGAGAGAAAAAGCAATTAGCCTAAGCCATCAGTCCCTCAGTTTCACCCCTCTCCAAAAAAAGGAGCACTTTGCTTCCAGGCACAAGCTGAAGTTAAATGAGACTCTATAAAGGGCTTTGGAGCTCTCACACTTGAGATACTGTAAAGAGGTACCTCCTTCATGACACAGGTGGGAGCTGAGGCCAGAGTTCAGCTCAGTAAACAAGCAAAGAGAATGATGCAGCCTCTAATGACAGCTACTAGCGAGAGCCCTTCCCCTCCAGTCTGACAGATGACCAAAGCAGAAAACTTGCCCTGTGGTAACACACACTGAACACAGGCCCAGCAGGGACACAGGGTTCAGCTCATTCACTGCACACACAAATATGAACACCGAGCAGCTGAACAAGTTTTTCAAGCCTTCCCTCTCCTCCCTACAGCCTGGAGGCATTTCTTCCACTCAGCTGACACACAGCACATTGCATTTCTAACACCAACCTGGTCATTTCATTAAAGGCAAAATAAAGGCTGTTAGGAGTGTTTCTCTTCCTGGACTAATAGGAGAATTTGGAGGTGCCCCAAGTATCACAGCGTATGAGCTGATGAAGCATGCTGGCAGCAGGGCAAATGGCCTTTCCACAGTGCAGGGAGAGCTCAGCAGTGCAGGAACCATGGTTTTCTCTGGTTGTAGCTGGTCTGAGTCCCAAAATGGCCTTACCCAAGGGCCAGCAGACACCTTGCCAATTCTTCCTCCTAATACAAGGCGCAGCTCTTGACTTTTCTCCAGCTTCAGTATAGAGCTTTGTTTAAAACCATCTGAGTTCCCTACCAGACAAGACACATTTCTCCCTTGGTGACAGAATAATCAACATAAGACATGTTACTCATGCTTTAATATATTGCTGGATGGTGTGCAGATATCATGACAAGGAGCATGGAATGAGATCATGAGCAGAGTGGAATGAGTGTGGCCAGCCTGGCTTAACTAAAACCAGATACATGAGCTCAAGGCCAAACATGCTCATTGTGTGCACAGAGTTCCCACCAAGCGCCAGCTTTCAAACCATGACTTAAAAAACTAAATAATTCCAAGTAAATCAACTTAAACATTCTTTCCCTCTCTAAAGCCCCCAGATCAATGGTCTCTGCTGCTAACTTGTCTCATGTTTGATTTCAAACGCACAGGAATCATCCTTAAATAGATTTTGAATCAATTCCATTTGCTGTTTTATCTTTACAAAGTCCAATTACTAGCAAAGACCAATGCAGATTGATGCTTTGTCTACACTTCTGTCATTGCTGTGGGAGAGGTGCAAATAAATGAACCTCTGTCCACCATCAAAGGAGAGTGTTATGTTTTCAGAAGTGAGCTTTGCCATGGAATGTACTGACATCATCATACCAGGAAAGGCTGCTAGTATGCTAAAGGTTTGTCATTCAAAATAGTCTGGAAATAGGATCAGAAATAAATGGTATGGTGCTCAATGTGACCAAATGCAAAATGCAGCACTTAAGCAGAGATGATCAGCTACCTAAACATGGGACAGGTAATTAGTCCATTCAATTTGAAATACAGACATCCTACAGAAAAAGGCCTGGAGATTGCTGGAGGTCACCAAGATGATCATAAACCAAGAATACCATCCTGTTACAAAAAGGTTGAGCCAATCCAGGGTCATGTGAGGCTGATTAAGGAGGCTGGAGACACTGTGGTATCTTTGTCCCTGGAAATACTCAAAACTCAACTGGACTAAGTCTTGTGCTACCTTGGAAGTTAGCCCTGCTTTGAGCAGGAGGTTGGATTAGGCAATTCCATGGGGTCCCTTCTGACCTAAAATATTGTATGATTCTATGATTTTTAATGGCAAAATTTTTCACAGCCTGATGAATGAAGTAAAGAAACAATCTGTTCTTCATGAACATTCTGGGCAAGACAAGAAATCATGGGTTCAGACTCCTAAGGTGCTAAGGTTAGACATTATGTAGAGAGTGAAGCACTGTAAAGCAATCAGACTTCCCAAAGAGACCATGGCATCTCCACCATCAGAGCTCTTTCAGGACAGGAAGGTGCAGTAAGTAGTCTCTTGGGATCCCATGCAGCATTTACAATTTTTATGAGAGTAGCTATCTGAATCCATAATTACCCTTTTATAAAAGGTCCTGTGACCAAAATACAGCAGCTGTGGCTGTCAGAGATGCCTTTGATTCTCTGTATCTATTGTGGTGAACAGGGTGATTTCCCAGAACACTGCAATCCACTCTCCAGGGTATCTCCTGAGGCTGTCCCAGCTTCCAAGCATCTCTCCTAATGGCAGCTGTCTGGGGAGAGCTGTACTGCTGGAGCACTGATAATGGTAAGAAGACCGGATACAGTTAATGCTCCCTATAAATACAGTTTTCAATTAACTCTCCCCCTCAGTTATTTTATAAAAATATTATTTCTATATACATTTCTATAACAATAATGCAGAACCAGTTGTCTGCACTCCAGAATCATCCTTTTTTCCTCCTTTGAACCCACCCCACTTAAACTTTGTTTTTCCTGCTTACAGGATGCAGTCAGTGAATGTCCACTACTCTACAACTCAGAGTTCACACAGTTTGATGATCTTCAACATTTTTATGGGCTTTCTTTACCCATCATCATATTGACAACTATTCCAGAAGCTTAACTAAACATTGTTCCTAAAAGACAAAGTACAGGAGCCTCCTTCCATAGTTTCTAGGGAAGAATAAAGTCTTATGCAACATAGGAATTTGCCCATATGCTGAGTTTCATGTTGAGCATATTGACATCCCTTTCTCTTTTATAACACATCTGCTGCATGAATAGGACAGATAATAAAGATCGGGTAATTATCAATAGCAACCACAGATTTTCAATGTTGTTCCATCCATCCACAGGCCCCAGAGCTTATAGAACACAGTGTATAAAAGTTAGTACAGCTGTTCAGGTCTGGCTGCAGCATGTTTAAGGGAGTTCAAGCCATCTCCGCACTTCTCATACATTTCAGTCTGGTGATCACTGGGTACCTGGCAGTCATAGTCACTTAGATGCCTTTTAAAAATCTCAACATGATTTCCTTTTGCTAGGAGACAGATTGTTTAAGCATGTCAGCTAAAATTCTTACCCTGCCTCAAAAACTGTTCAATACCCTTTTTCATATTTAACACTCTCAGTGTACCAGAGCCATTTATTTTGTTATCTAAACAGGATCCAGGTTCTTTCAAAAATCTGGCACAAATGTGGGTTCTGAGCTCATGTGACTATCTCTCTTAGGAGGTCTGTCCTGTAATACATGAGCTGCTCCAGAGTGAGGGGGCTGTGACGTTACTGGCACTGGATATTGGATACCAGAGCATCCATGCTCTCTTCAGATTTTCTTGCTTCCAGCCACAGCTGCAGGAGATCTATTCTGTCCCCCAGCCCCACTCAGGTCTTGTCCAACAGGGACTTCTGAATCCATTGTGCTAAAACAAAAGAACAAAGCACCTGTTGCTGCCTGGTTACTGGTAGTTAAAGATCAGCGATAATGTTGGGGAAGGATGTGAGCACATCCATCATTTCTGAATGCTGTAAAATACATGTACATTTACACATCCATTTGTTGTGTTCCCATGGTGATGGGAACAATGCTGCCCTGGCCAGAAACCAGAGCTTCCTTCCCCTTGGGCTCAATGGTTTTTGGTCAACCATGCTCCCAGAGCCCAGCCTCTGTGCTGCAGCTCCTCTCTGCCTCTCAGGTACATCAGTACCTGGTGACCCACATCAGCTGGTGATCCATGGGCTTTTTTGCATTCAAGCATTTCCTGAAGGACTTAAAAACTGTTCTGAATAGAACAATAACACATTTTGTCCTTCACAGGCCCATGAAAACATAAGGGATTTTGCATTATGCTAAAGAAATGTCCGGAAATAGGTCAAAAAGCAGCCTGGCAGATTTTGCATGCAAAACCATAAGGTCTGTGTTTGCAGATGGGCGTCAGACAACCACTGTTTAAGGAAGTAAAAGTTAGATCCAAACCACATGGAGAACAACAGTTCAGACTTTCATGAGGAACAGAAAAGGAGTGTACTTTATGGCTTTACTGGAGCCTTGCTGTCTGCTGTGTCCAGAAGGGCAGCGGGGCACCAGCACATCCATTACCCTCCTGCAGTCACAGGCACACTCCAGCTAAGCAGGGGAAACATGAGAGCTCCAAATGCCACAGACGTTTTTGATTCGGCAGCTCTCACAGCCCAAACCCAGTGTGTTCCCTGGAAGCAAAGAGCACACAGCAAACTTACAGGGTATCTGTCTCATCCTGACCAGTGAAGTTCAATGGTCACTCAGCACTTACATCCTGCAAAATCCTCAAGGCATGGAAACCATGCCTTCTGGCTTAATCTGGCTGAACTGATGCGAAAGAGTCGTAGAGTTGGAGCTCCACCTCTCAACCTGAGAAATCCTCCTGAGCAATAAAGCACCTAGGCACATACTTACATCAAGAAGAGGTGAAAAAAGAAGCCTGGATTTAGTAGCTAAAACCATAAAAAATGAGAGTTGGTGCTTTCGTCTTGTTTAAGAAAAACAAATCAAGGGTATTTGGGAGACCACAGCAAAGATAGTTCTGTGAGGAAAAGGAAAATTGCTGCCTAACACAGCACCTCCAAGCTCTGTGCTTTTCCAGGAGGGACAGGTATAAATAGGGTGATAGATGCATACAGGAAACAAATACTTTAACTTTTTCTGGCCAGCACTCTCTGGATTTCCACGGGCACTGCCGAATGCAAAGGGATCTGACAAAAAATCAAAGAAAGAGTTTAGTCTGCTATGTGATTCTCACAGAAGCCAGAATAACTAACTCACACCAAGTTAGATCAAAGAATAGGCAGATTTTATCTGTCCTGACAGACAAGTTGCAAGGCAAAGAGGCTGGTATGGAATCCCATATTATGTATATTTACTGTAGGAAGGCAAAGCTGTTATGAGATAAAGGAAATATATACTTCACTTACTATGAAAATCTCACTTCAGCCAGTAATTGTTTCTTATACTAATGATGATAATAGTTCCTGCTCTTGTCAAGGAGAATGTGCAGAGGACAAGACATTTGGGAGCCCTGTGGCTGTGGCTGGAGGAGGTGTGTGTGCTTTCTCCAGCCTTTACCCCGATACCAGCTCACACCTCAGAGCACAGCTGGTGTCACTGACCACCTGTGGCAAGTGCGGGTTGATTATGTGTCATGTGTGATGAGATCTTCAGTGTGTGGTACAAAGGTGCCACAAGCAGGTATTAACACTGACATTGCTGGCACTGACCACAGGGAAGTCAAGCATTTGACTGCATCCAGCTCTCCAGTTTTCCAAGGCCCAAGTAATAACTTGTTCTCTCTCACACAGCAGCTTCTCTTTGTGCTAACTCTCCTTTGAAACAATGAATATACAACAAGAGGTGAATGGAGAGCTCTGTGCAGTGCTAGAATCAAGCCCAGCAGTTAAGGATGCTGTATTCTCTTTGCAGCTGTTTCAACTTACCATCAGTAATGTGTACTTCACTCAAAATGAAAGCAAACCATACATGATAGGAGTATTTATGATGAGGCATCAATTAATACAAGTGGATTGCCTTCCAGGAGGCATAGAATATTAACTCTCCTCCTTCCCCCAGTCTCTAACACCATAAAATACCCTGTACCCTGCAGTGCATAGCAATTCCAGGCTGTTAAATGACACACATGTGGGCCCGTTAGATCCCAATCAGCTTCAATTAGGCCATTTTCCATACAAATCAAAACATGGAAGATAGAACTCTGGGGCATATCTAATTGAAAGTCTGTTAAAGGAAGAGATTCATTATGTGCATTTCTGTGCAACCATGTCTAGGCAGTTATCAGGCTTCTCTTATCCTGTGCTTAACTCAACAATTTCCCCATCACTGCAATGAACCAAGGTGGAGAAGGATCAAAATTCCAAATGGATAATGTACTGACCCCCTGAGAGATCAGAGATGAGGGGGTGTGATTTGCTGCGGCCAAGAACTATCTTCCCTCAAGCAGGAGAGACTTCTAAACTCAGAGCTGGAGAACCATGATCCTGGATGCTTCTCACCTGTGTCAGATACTTTTCTACAAACTCACCTACAGTCTGTGCTATGGGCAATGTGTATAACAACTGCACATACCAAATACCATTTAAATATTTTGTGTGCTCACTGCAGTAATTGCACATGCAAAGTAAGGGTCTAAGTGTGCCCAGAAAGGAGAAACTTTTTGGAAGGGACAGAATCTCTGCCATTGGATGCTGGAGTCCTGTGACAGTCAAGAATCAACCACAGGATAAAAATCTTATTTACACAGGAATGGACAAAAGCCTGGAAAGATGAGGTAAGATGGGATCATCTCCCAAGATGTCCTACAGATTTTTGGGAGGATCAGGCCAGATAAGTGCCACAGCAGAGACAAGAGAAAAGAGGAGAAAGTCTCCCATGAGCATACACTGGAGACAGTAATTGCAGGAACAGTATCAGCAAGATTAAGTGAGGGATTCTGGGACACAGATTAAAAATACTGTTTAGAAGGGAGAGGGCAGTCTCCAATGGCCTGTGAATAATTTCTGGTCTGTGGTGAGCTGGTCACTCACTTTGGATAGAGCAAAAGTCAAGGAAAACCAGACAGGGCAGTCTGGTAATGCACATCACACAAGGAGACAAAGTAATTCCCTCTGGTAAACCATTGCTCTAGACACCTAAGCAAGACACTACTCTGTTCATCCATGAAGTTTCAGGTCTTTCCAGTCAGCCCTAGGAAAAAGGCTGTGTCAACAAGGGCAGCTCTACCAGGACTGCTAAGTTTGACCACCAGTAAGAGTCACAATGGGCACGGCTCAGAGTAAGCCTGCCTGTAACTGGGACTGGCTGCAGCTGGCAGTCCTTCAGACTGGCACCAAGGCCACTTCAGATCAAATGTCACTGTTGATTTAAAGAGCCCTTTGCCAGCAAACTGTGTCCCACAGTACTCTGCTGAACTAATTTCCAATTTGGTCTGTTGCCCACTGCTGTTGTCAGAAATCCCGAGGAACCAAGGACACAGAGCTGTTTTTTCTGCAAGCCCCATGTTCTTCCTCACCCCCTCAGTTTTGAGCACATTGTCCAATTTCAAGAAAGTCTGAAAGAAGAATGCAAACCTCAGCAACAACTGATATCTAAATATTTTTCAATGGGCAGCCCCAGCTCATGTCCATGGTAAAGGAGGTGGGAAGGTGTCCCAGGTACTGTGTTTATCCAGCATGGATGTGAATTCAGACTTGCCCACACCAAATGCTGGCTCTTGGGTTGTTTTTTTCATGCCTAGGACTGGCTCTTGGCCAACAATAGGAGATATCCAGAAAGCTGCTATATTGTGCAGCTGTTCTGGTGGGGCTGGAGTTATTGAAGTGCATGGGAAGAAAGGACACAGATAAGTTGGCAACCTAGCTTCATTAGTGTGACTGTTGATGGAACATGTTATTTCATTGCTCAAAAGAAAGCTTCAACATTATTGGAAAGGATGAAATTCGCAAGGGAAACCAAAACCACAAAAAAAAAAAAAAAAAAAAAGGGAAGTTGTTTTACTTGCTAGCAATTCAACTCTGAGACAAAAGAAAATTAAAGAATATCCCCAATCGTTTGGAACCTCAAACATTAAATATATAAACTTATTGCTGTGATAGCTTCTCCAGACATGAGTCATACATTTTGAAACCTTATGGGGTCAATCAGTTTAACTTCACAAATGAATTACACCACCAAAACCTGACCAAAACCAGACCATTGTATCCAGACTGGCTCATTTCAACCTTTCACAGCTGTCAATAAAACTGTGTGTGAGCTGAAATGCTTACCAGCAAAAGCTGAGAGCAGTAAATCAAATTTAATGGTCTGGTTTTGTTGACTATATAGGAATGGTATCTGAAAAAACCAACCCAAGCCTCAATTAATGAAATTCCTAAAGGATACACAAGGACTGTTTCATTTCTACATGCCTAAAGATCTAGGTTTCTGTTTGGTTGTTTTTATGTGCATAATCCCCAGAATTACTAAATTAAGACCAGCACTTAACATATAAAATATTTAGAAGGGCTTCCCTGACAAAAAAGATCTATTGCCTCCCTCAATAGCTGGTTCCCAGAGTTAATTACCCTCATCTATATTTAATTTAAGTTTGTGTCCATTTCCCAGCAGCTTGATATTTTTTATGCTATTATCTGCTACATTAAAGTGCCCTTCTCCTTCATTCATCTTTCCTCCAAGTGGTCAAGTTGCCTTTTAAACTGTTCTTTGAAACAAATTGACTTTCTTCTGCCTCCCCTACAGATGACTCTGGCCTCTCACTGCATTATAGTGCATCTTGGGTTTAATTTATTTTACTTTTACTGGGATGGCATGAAGAATAATCGTGTTTCCAACCTCATCTTAATTTTTGTCTGTTTTATTTCTCTTACAGCAAATATATTGCCAGTATACGATGCCAGATTGATAAGAGGAAAACAGAAGTCAGAATTCTTTACTATCCAGCTAACCCCACACTGCCCTCTCTCCCACAGAGCCCTGCAGGATCACCAGCCTGGGTAGAGATGGTCTCCCCTGATATTAGGAAATAAATGTTGTATCTCCAGCACTGTGAAATAACTGCAGTCAGCAAATGTCAGCTTCTATGGCAAAGTCACAAGCCAGAAGACACCTGAGCTTGCTCCTGCTCTGCATCAGGACCAAGTAATGTCCAGTCATGAAATACAGTATCCAGTGACCAATACCCGGAGTCATCTTGTTCTCCAAGTCAAAACCAAACCTTCTCTGGGTGCAAGAGTGGCTGTCCATTCTCCAAACAAAACTGAAAATCTGGAGAAAAAGCAAACCCAGGAACTTCAATTTCATTTTACAGTCAGCTGTAGTGCTGATGTTCCTTTAACACTATAATGTTTCTTTGGTTAATCTCATAATGGTGTGCCCCAGAAACAGAATGACATCTGCTGTTTAGGATAGGTTTGGTACAATTATGCCTTTTGCAATATTTGTGTCTCATTTCTTTCAAGGATATGTAACTTCATTTTTCCTATTTAAACTAGAAAAAGATGACTATAAATGTCTGCTGCTGTGATATAAAGCTCAAATTGCAAAAGACAGATCTCACAAAATTACTCTTGTTTGCATTCTGAAGATGGAGCATGTCATGAGAAAGATGAACACTTTACATTCTTCTTACATTTTCTAATATTATAATGACACATATTATGCCAAGCACCATAATCTGTTCCACTGCAGTGCAAACAATGCACATCATCTCCCTAACAAAACTGAAATAGTTAGAGTTGGGAATTCATAATTTTCTTTGCCTTCTGTCAGGATGATCCTGATCCATGTAATTACTGCAGTTGCAGAGATGCAGTTGGGACAGCATCAGTGCTTTTCTCTGGGCAGTTGTACTACACTGATGTATTGATACAGGGCCTGCACTGCTGCCAGCATTGTTATACTGGAAATATAGGTATGAAAAGCTCTATTTGTATTTTAATACCTGTTAAAAACTACAGGCAAGCTCCAATTCCATAGCATTTAACTTGGAGATAGCAGCTTGCTGCCCAAGCTGATGTGGATGAAGTTGTACACTCAGCAGGGTCCTACCCTTTCCTTGCAAGAGGCAAGGTCAGCAAGTCCAGCTCTTTTCACTTACATCTCACTAAGGAACAATAGCCCATTTTCAGGTTCTTTTTCAGTGACTAAGGCTAGAAAAGCTTGTCGTGGTCACAAACACAAGAACAGGGTTTTCCAACTCTGCACGTTTCATTTCATGCATACGAGTGCAGATTTATCTGAAACATGCACTGGGGATGCACTGGTTTGGGTTGAACTTGTCATCAAACAGGGAGAACATTTGCAGGGCATGCACAGCAGGAGGTTTACACAGGAGGTCTGTGCTCAAGTCCATGCTCTGTCAAATTCAGCATGAGGATGTGATTTTGTCCCTCTGGGGAGACAAATCCTTGCTGCCCTGTTTCAGAGCTCATTGCAAACAGGCTGCTTGCTCTGTGCCAAACTGCCAGAATTAGTGATCTCATATGAAAGGAAGCACTGGTTGATGATTTAGTTTTACCAGCAGCTCAATGACCTAAGTATGTTTTCCTTCTAACGTACACAGCAGCATTTAATCTCCTGCTTTACTGGGCTCTGTTTGACTTCACCTACCATTATCACAATGACATGCTGGTGGAGAGCAGAGCAAACCATGGATTATGTACAGTACCCACATCAAATGTAATCAGGCTGAATTAGCAGGGATTGAGTCTCGGGCTCCTGGAAATAAATTGCAGTATTACATTTGTCTTCTGTGAGCCTTTAACAGCCACAAAACACTCACAGCAGAGCCCTGTGGTCAACTTCAAACAAATCATACAAGGCATTTCATACTGTGATTAAGGTGAACTGGACCCTGCAGACAGATGTGTGTTCACAATTTATCTTCAAATACTGTCTATAAATCCTAAAAAAAGGAGGTGTTGGTTGGCTCTTGAGTTTGATGGAGGCAGGTTGTTGGGGTTTTTTTTCGCTGTTAGGTATGAGGAGGATTTGAAACAACATGGAATATAAGTACACTTAAAGTTATATAACAGTATAAAAAGAAAGGAGCATTTTTTAATCTTCATTTAGAGGGGTACCAGGAATTACATCATGTTCTCAGAATCCATCTTTTACTGTCTGACACTGATACCAGCAGAACCATGATATGGTACAAATTAATGACTGAACACATCCTGTACTTGGTCTAATATACACACATGAGAAAGTAAATTTGATCCTGAGAAATGTTATTTCAAAGCTTTTCCCTCCACACCTTCCAACTGCGACTTGCAGTGTTTCAATGAAGTATGTCAGCTAAAAGAGCTGAAAAAACAGCAAAAATACCAAGAGACCAGCTCTTCAGAGATCTATCAACCTGTGTGAGCTACACTGCCTTAAAAAGGGCTGGAGGACAAGGAAACCTTTCTCCTGTTGAGATGGTCAGTGCCATGCTCAGTGAATCACCGTGTTTCCTCTCTGCGTGCTGGCTCACATACAAGCCTGGGGAAAGCAAGGGCACCCCTCTTTTGGGAGTCCATCATCCCAGATATCTAACACACAGAAAAGGGCATCAGATCTCTTTTCTCCTGCTGGCTATGGCTTACATTCGCTCAGCCCAAAGCACCTCTCCTCTGCCCTCCTTGCTTCTCCTACGTCACTGATGATTCATCGCTACTTTAATGGAGGTCCCTGAGGCTTAATTCATTATCTGAAAAGATCTTTGAGACCATCATGTGAAGTACGTTACAGAAGTGCAAGGCGGTTAAGTCTCCTAACTCACACCCATATGTGATGCTTGTGCCTTTGCATTTTTTTTTTCTTTTTATAAAACCAAAATTTGTACCTCATCCTAGAGCAGGGAGGGAGCCATTCACTCCCTCTCCCATGATGTACCTCCCTCCTTGCTTTCCTGTGCACAAGGTTTGGAAAAAGGGGGTCCAACATACCCAGCAATCGAATTTGCATGATGGCGCCATGTAAAACGAAGAACATCCAGAGGGGCTGGGAACAGTCCGCGCACACCTGCATGCCAACGCCGGCACCGTTGTGGCTCAAGTGCAGCTCACCATCAGAATTCACCATAAATCCCAGGATGTCCCCGCTCTGGAGGGGCACCAGCACTCGGCAGATGGCCCAGAACTCCTTTCGGTCGACCAGGGATTCGGGGTTATAGGGGAGGTCACTGGGGCGCAGGGTGCTGGGGTCGCAGGACGTCACCCCGTAGGAGAGCGTCCCCGTGCGCACAGCATTGGACTTGTTGATTTTGACAAAAATGGTTTCGTTGATCCGGAGGGGTCTGCTGGTGAACACCAAAGTCCTCTCCTCCCGGGCGTGCTCCAGGCGGGCCACGGTCTGGTCATCGAGGATTTTGACGTGGGGTCCCCGGAGGTGGTGGAAGCGGAGGTCGCTCTCCAGCTGGGACGGGAGGAGGTGGGAGTGCTGGGAGTTGAGGGAGTTCTGCGGGATGGGGCAGGTGGTGGCCGTCACGTGGAAGGCGTCCTCCTGCAGGTTGAGGTCACACAGGCTGACCGAGAGGCGCGTGTCCTCGGTGTCCCGCCGCAGCGAGGGCCGGCGGATGGCTGTGAAGGAGCGGGGCCGCAGGCAGTCGGGAGGCATGATTTCACTGTCTGTGGGAGAAAGAAAACAAAAAAGGGGTCAGTTTCGGAGAAAATTAAAACGTCCAGGAGCTTGAAAAAATATGGGTTTGCCCGCTATGTTTGAAAGGGAGAATCAGAGACCTGCCACCATTAATAAATTTTCCCCTTTGAAATATGGGAGCAGAGTATCACAAAATGTATTTGCAATCAATTGCTGTTCTTGTACTTTCCCCACCAGCAACAACATTTCCAGCTTCTGAGCAGGCAGACTCAAAATCAATGGCAAGAATTGCCCAAGGGAGGCTCTCCTTGGAGAGGGAAAGCAGAGGATAAATATCTGAAATACACCCTCAACATACCAATCAATATCTATGCAGGCTCTAAGTTTTCATGTCCTCCTTATTGTCTACAGTAATTCTCACAGACTTATGAAACAAATATCTAGCTACATTTTTTTTATTTTAAAGATATTGCTATGTTCAGCTCTATATTATTTATCACCATATGAAATTTAATTAATATTTCTGTCTATAGCTAATCATTAGTGTCCTGGTTCCCACTGCAGAACAGTACAGATATGAATTCTATAGTGCAGAATTTGAGAATATGCCAGGATTTAGAAATACAATACAATCATTTATTATTTCCAAGCCAAATAATTAAAATTCAAATCCACAGATATATAACTAAGAAAGATGATGCTCAGACATTCAAATCCACCAGTGGAAACAAAATTGAACCTTATCTTTTTTGTTAGTATCACCTGCTGCTTCAAGAACTAATCAATTTTTTTTTTCCTGAGGAACATACTCTCCTGTCTTTAATGCTGAAATTACATATATTTAACACATCCTTAGCTGTGCTGTTGTTTTAGAAATTTTAAAGAACAATATACTGAAAAAAACCCTTCATTAAAAAAATTATAAAGAAAGCTGAGATAATGCAAAAATTTATTCTTATGTCCAACTTTCTGACCTCTGAGAAGCATGAGGAGACCATTCACTTGTGTGAAAACTGAGTGTGTGGGAAACTCCTGGGATGGTGTAAGAAGCTGTAACCCAACTGGACTGAAGTCTGCTGTGGCTTTGAGTCCAGGTCCAAATAGCACAAGGTGACACCACTCCACACAACACAAAGCAACACACCAGACCCCAGCGTGGGATGTGCTGCAAACACAGCACAAGGTGGAACAAGGGGAAGAGGAGAAGCTGTCCCTAAAGCACATGCTAGGCCCTTGCAGTGGACACCTCTTCCACCCACATATCCTTGGGATTTTCTTTATGACAGCAAAGAGCAGGACATCAGGTTATGTGAGGATTTTCCCAATGGGATGTAATCCCTCCCAGTACACCAGAGTAGTAGCTCTGTACTGGTATGCCAAGGAATAATGCCAGCTACTGAGTAACCAACATCTCCTGCAATATCTGTGGTCTGACTAAGAGCCTTTCCTGTCCTCCTCTTCTGGGAGTCCTGACAAGAGCACACCCACACAAGGTTTGGCTTCAGTAGAGCTCTCTGCTTTGCTTAAACTGGATTATTCCAGGCTCCTCTTTAAATAAACTGCTATTACAAGACAAGCAGAGTCCTAAAATAAAAATGGGCTTTGTTTCTCCTATTTGATTTTCTGCATACTGATATTTCAGCTTCTCAGAAGTTAATTGAAGAAAAGGAGGAATAAATAAAATCAGAAAACCCCAAGTTATCTAGAAGTGGGTCACATTAATACTTTGAAATATATGGGCTAGCATTTGCATTCCAAGTGCTCCTGCTGGATAACACTGGACTTATTTTATCGTCCTTTAGCTGGAAACCTACATAGGAGAACAAATTAATACTGGCAGCTGATGACAATCCTTTTGTGTAGGTGAATGGATAGAGACCTTTCTGAATAGGAACAGAAGGTCCTCTCTATTTTATTCCCTGTAACTATGCATGTGCAGCCTGGCTGACAACTGTGATGTGTGGGTAGCTTGCAGCCAGGGTTTTGAAACAGCTTGTTTTCCACCAGGATGCTTGCATTTCCCTTTGGCTGCTGGACAGAATATCTTTTCCCATCTGAAAAGAGGTTAAGAGAGATGGAATTCTGCAGACAAGACACATGGCAGTGATAGCAAACCAGGGTTACATATCCAACTGTTTTACTTAAATCCCTCAGTAGCTCAGATGCATGGTCACCTAAGGAACAAAATGTCTCTAGCATATAGAAGCGACTGTGACACTTAGCTCATTAATGTTTGCAAATAACTATGGAAGAAAGGATTGCAGTTTACTGGCTTCTGAAGTATGTTTGTGAAAATTTAGAGATGAGTCTCTAAGAGATTCTGGCCTGCACTGCAAAATATCCAGCCAAAGGGAAAAAAAAAATCCCACGGAAGATAAATCAAAACAAAAGTGGGATTCATCTTTTGGGGTAGTAGGTAGGTTGGAAGAAATGTGGAATGCCATTTACCCACAATAACTGATGATGGCCAAGGGCTGTGAAAGAACAAATCTGGTGAGATGTGGAACAAATGAGGTGACTTTGACCACTTTCTTTCAGAAGAAGATGCCCAGGAATTAGTTGTTTTCTTCCTTTAAAGCTTCATTTCTCACTTTTTAAACACAGACCAAACTAGTCATGCTGAACACAGATTTAAGCTCTTCATGCTGGAGTGGCCCATAACACAGCCTTAGCCCCGCAGAACATTTAAAAGTGATCTTTAATGCCTACAAAGGAGAGACTCCTTTGTTCAGGAGCATTTATATTTATGGAGGCAAATCAGGGGGACACATCAAAAAGACGGAAAAACTTCATGTGAGGAGACTATAAGACACAAAATGGGTCCAACAGCCCATTACCAAAGACTACCCACCTTCAGCCTGAAGAATTTAGAATTCATTCATCTCTTCATTAAACATCCAAGGCTATAAAATTTCTTGTATAAGACAGTTGGCAGTGTTACTTTGGAAAAAGTCAATTAATGAGAGATCTCCTTGGGTGAGAATAGATGGACTTGTGGAGACCACAGCTGTCCCCAAGCCACCAGAGCAAGCATTAACACCACCAGCAGCTGGCCTTGACCATGGCAGCTCAGTGGAGCTGGCTGCCCAGGTAGCTTTCCAGAGAGGTTTTGCTGAGCTCTGCATCAGTGCAGTTACGATGTTATTTCTGGATTTTAAGACTTATAGTTTCTGGTAGCAGTACAGACAAAGCCAAAGGGGAAAGGATTTCTACTAAATACAGATTTTCTGCTCCTCAGTTGGAGAATCTGAGACACTGAATTTAAAGGATGTCTATCTTTACAAATGCCTCTGTAATTTTTTCTAGCTTTGTTTGAGAAAAAGGTAAGGAGGAGTAATTATTTTATCTAAGTAGAAATGAAGGGCACTTGAGCAGTTCAGCCGCCTTCTGTTTTCTTCTCCTCTTTAGTGGGGTTCATCTGCAAAATTTAGATTCTCAGCAGGTGATTCCTTACACAGAAAAATAATTTCAAGTATCTTTCTCATACAAGAGGTTTCAAAGCTTTCCATTTTCCTGCTCAGAGGGCATGGAAGAGCTTCCCACTTTGTGCAAGCTCAATGCAACTGCAGCAACACTCTCAAAGAGCTTTCTCAAGGAGCTGGTGAGCAGACAGATGCAGCTGAAATCACTGCACTCAGATCAAAAGTATTTCACTACCACCTTTCTTTTGAAGTACTGCCAAATGCTCTCTTCTCAAAATAATTTATTTCCTTAAACATGTGTTATGGTAATATGTAGCATACATTATCTCTATAATATATAGAGATCACATACATGCAAATTGAATATACCAGCATGTACAGATCATCTCAGCTCCACACATGCCCAAAGGGAATGTGTTGCTGTCAGACTGTCAAATCATCATTTCCCTCCTCTTTCTCTTCTTCAGTACTGTCTGTTACTGCCTGAAGGCTTAACTTTCCAAGGTCATGAGCAGCCAGTATTCCTACACCTGTAAAGGATCTAAGACAGCAGAGCAAACTCTGGATGCACACACAGGCTGGAAACTCAGTCTGTGTTTAACTGCAGCTCAAGGGACACAGACCTCCTCTTGATCAGCTTCTTGAGACTGGTGCAATCCTATGACCTCCATGAATTGTAATTCTTCACAGTCTGAGGTCTGCAACCAGTCTCTAGAATGAGCTATGGAACACCTAGTATAAATAAACCAACTTTGACTCTTATTACTACAAAAAAAATCACCTTATAATTTGGGGAATCAGACAATTCTGTGAGAACCTTAAGAACATAGCCCATTTCTAATGATCCTCCCTCCCTCCCAGGAGAGAGAAATGCTGAGAAGTCAAGGAAGTGCCTAGCGATTCCTTGCATCTGGAGAACATTTCTGTCCCCAGCTACTAAGCCAAGAGCAAAAAACTGCCAAGGCCAGAATTTTGCTGGTATGATGCCTCCCTTTCCATGTGAAAACACATGGTTTTCCTTCCTTCTGTTCTTTGCTTTATTTTTCACAAGTGCAATTTTCTTCTCTTAATCCTTCACTTCACTGGGTAATGGTATTTTCAGTGAGTACTGGTGCTTGTGGTATAATTTCCATGACCAAGGAACCTCGGGGGTACTAAGCTACCAAAAGACACATTGAAGTCAGAGGCCCCTGCAAGAATATTCTGTGTAAACCTGCACCTGCAAAAGGATGTATACTGTATTGTTCCCACCACCCTCGAGTGGCTGCATTCCCACTCAGGAGTGCAGATGAAGGCTCTTTTTCCCACCATCAGCTCTACCTGTCACAAGGAGTTACCCAGGGAGGACAGCTGCCCTTCCAACACCTGTAACCTTGCAGTACCTCCTCTGTGGTCTGCAGCAGCATTATGCACCAAACAGTCCATTTGGCAGGATTTTGACGTTGCAGAGAGAGGTGTTTGAAATATGAGGCAGATGTACCATGATGTAAAACAGCATCACACTCAAGGGCAATTGGGGAAAGCAACCAGTCGTAAGACAAGAAATAAACCTGTGCTTCTGGGAACCTTCTGTCGCTGCCAGGCTGAACTGCCCACCGTGGCAGTGCATTAATCTCAGCTCAGCTGCCTGGTGTTGTGCTGTGTCAGTCACTGCTCCCTCGCTGGCTTAGTCCTGGCAAGCTGATGTGCACTGCTGGGGGGCTGCCATGCTACAGCGCAGAGTGGCCAGAACAATTTCTCTATGTTGTTTATAGCTCAACTTATTATGTACTTTAAGGTGACTGAGGGTTGAAAATATGGTAAAATGGAAGCAACTTATATTCTCATCTATCCCTCCTGAAGTAAGGATGGAGATCACTGCAACTGGTGGCAAGGAATAATACCTGTTCTCAAACTCCTTTGGTTGCCAGCTTGCCTGATGTGTGTATGGCATCCGGCCCACAGCACCACCTCCAGTGGAAAGAAGAAAAGCATTTGTGACTGGATCTGGGAAGAGAAGGATGTAGCCCTGGGTTCAAAATCCACCCAAATTAATGGGTAAGTGGAAGAAGATTTTCATGGTGCCTGCTGTACTCATGGTGTAAAGACATCCTCATCACCACGGGATTCTTTGCTCTAGGCTC
Source organism: Hypocryptadius cinnamomeus (assembly GCA_013400635.1). Classification (NCBI taxonomy): domain Eukaryota; kingdom Metazoa; phylum Chordata; class Aves; order Passeriformes; family Zosteropidae; genus Hypocryptadius; species Hypocryptadius cinnamomeus. Next base: position 296,530 of record VYZP01009828.1, read on the forward strand.
CCTCAGTTTCTGCCATGTACATCCTAACTGCTTTGTTGTAGCAGGAGGAGCTATGCAAGCAGGAGAGTAAAAATCATCCTTACTTAAAATAAACACAGGAGAAAAACTGAGAAGTGAAGAACGCTAAGGCCCTGCTCACAGTTGTTAAGAGCAAAGCTCCGCTCACAGAGCATGTCTAAAGTGTTTTTCCCTGCTGGCCATGTGAGAGGAGATACTTATGAAACTATTTGTTTTTCTGCAAACTCTTACTCTCCATGTGAGGTCTGGAGAGGAGACTGGGATCTGCCACGCTCAGCATAATGCTGCAGAGACCCACACTCCTGGACAGGCCCTTCTGCTCTGATGCTGCACACAGGTTCTCCCCTTACTGCTTGTACTGTTACATGGTGAATTTATATAACCCCAGACCACTCCATTGTGTTTATTTCTCATAAACCATCAGGCGCCAGAATGCAGCTTCTCGGACCATACAATGAAAGCACTTTCCGAGCATTATTGTAGCATGTGGGAGGCAAATGTTTAAAATCCCTCAAAGGAATGATTCAGACTAAAAACCTCTTTTGCCATATACTTAGGAATTCACTTTTACAAAGTACATTTCTCTTCATGAACAACTGAGAAATCAAACTGCCTGAGTTATTGCCTCTGATCAACCATTCCTTATTGAAAACACCCACATCAAATTGAGGACATCAGTCAAAATCTACTTACACAATATCTTGCTATGTGCATTTCACTACTTCATTGACAGTATAAACATCCCATTTCAAATGGAGGTGCTCCCATTTGCTCTCACTGCTCTGGCTCCTCTCTTTGCAAAACTACAGCCATTCGACAATACCACTTGTACCAGCTATTTATGGAAGATGCCAGGCTGCTCTTTAAGACACAGTAAAATCTGCTCTAGGGCAAACTGCATCTGAGATCACAGCTCAGCTGCTGGGCTCTGCAGCAGAAGACACTCCTCACTATGTAAACAGAAAGGATATATAAGAGGTAAGCGGCAGGCAGGAAGAATTAATGCTCTTATTTTATAGACAGGAAACTGTGGGATGGATTGAGCAGTGCAGAGGGATAGATGGCTCCTCTGACAGAACTCTTAAGTGAAGCCCCTTAGGGTTTAGCTCAGTGCACAACAAAACCACTCCATTTTCCATGGTACACCCTCTCATTTCCTAATTCTTCATCAATGCATTATTCTCGCATTATTCTCTATCTGCTGCTCCTCTGCTTCTGTGGGCAGGTTGCTCTTCTCACCTCCAAAGTCAACCTCCTTGGGATTCCTCATCCACTACAGATCCCAGTGGCCAGCATGGAAACCACCATTCCAGAATTTCTCCTTCCCCAACACGCCAATTTGGGATCACTGCACAGTCAGTGGAGAGCAAACACACATTTCATGTGCATTCACATGGTAAAAACAGGAGTTAATTGCTACAAGCAAATATTGGCTTCCTGCCCACTGCAACCTGGGAGGCAAATTACCTGGTATTTCATATCAGCCATTTTCATTGCAGGAGTGGCAGGTATTTAAATCACCCGCGTCCATTTGTATGCCTGCGACCAACACAGTCCTAATCAACTTTCTGACAAGATACTCAGATGGTTTTTCCAATACTGATGGAAGCATTTGAGAGAATTCCTACAATAACCAAGTGGCAGAAGTCAAAGCTCAAGCCAAGGGTTACAAAGAGTCCAAAGCCAAAGTTCCTCTGTGGGAGAAATAATTCATATTTACACTAAAAATTGCCACCAGATTTTAAAGCTGGTTTACAAAAGAAAGTAGATCATTCATCCTGTGGAACCAACTGCAAGGCTACAAACATCTGCCACTTTAATAGAAATGACTGGAAATCAACGGTGCTTACATTCATCTCCCTGGACTCATCTTTGCTTTGTGTTTGCATTTACTTGGATAAAAAATCAGCATTTCTTTACAGGCATTTTGGGAGATATTGAGCACTAAAACCATTTGGTTTGCATGACTCAGTTTTGGAGAGGTGATAAAACATAGGATGGAAGAGAAACCTAGTCTAGAATAAACCAACAGCTAGGTCTTTGATAAATCCACTGTGCAGATCTAGTGGATTCCTGTCGCCATTTAGCACCAAATCCTACTTTTAGATAATGGTACTTCTATACCATCAAGCAGGTGGTGTCCTGCCAAATAAATCTCAGGAAAACCCTTGGGACCTGTACACTTTTCCAAGAACACAAACATGACCTTGGTTTGCTGTGACTATCACAGATTTCTTGTCATGGGTTGTCAATGCTGCACCAATGGTAGAGACAAAATATCATAGCAAAACAAAACAGAAAAAAACAAACAAACGATCTGGATTCTAAAAGGATGTGAGCTCATGTGCTGCCAGTTTCCAAGTTGAAATATTCAGAAAGGGAAAATAAAAATCCCTGAGCTTTAGAGAATTGTGGCTGTTTTTAAGCCAAAGTGAGCAACTGCAGTTCCCAGGCCAGCTTAGTAATTGAACTGATCATCTGCATACTCTTCAATAAAATCCAAGGAATGAAAGCACACAGTCTTATACATGGATCGGTAAATTGTAGTTTTGGGGCGTTTATTATCTCATAAAGTGCTCTGAACCAGTCTGGTTTATAGCAAATATTCATACAATTCTGTCTAACATCTGTAAGCATGTCAAATTGATTTGCACATGTGAAACAGCACAAAGAGTATAACTCACCTCATAAAACTGAAATAAATTACTGTTCTCCTTAGAAAATACGAATGTTCTGAAAGAGTCTGACAGTAGGTTATGGAGAACAAACTTCCATATGTGTGTTAGAGTTCTGCATTTGTTTTCTTTTCCACAAAAGCTGATGCTCAGAGAGAGTCTGCAGGGTATTGGCAACATCTGTGTTACAAACAATACATTTGAGTTTCATTCAGGCTTTTCATTTGGGGTAAATTCATCCTCCCCAGCCAGCAGTTTTGAAGACTGACAAACATCCTTCAGGTTGAAGATGTGCCTATCCACTACCACAGCCACCTCTGGATATTGGCTCCTCCTGGCCTGATTCCCTTTATTGTGTTCATGGGTTTTCTAACTCCCCTTAAAATCAGATAAATATGGCTTGAACAGAAACCATGTGCCCTGGGTTTTGTGGAGACAACCTAGATCCTGTTATTCACCCCTTAATCCATCTCCCACTCATATATGAAGTCTCTGAATTTCACTCCCACCCCAATCAATGATTTTCACCTCCATGCCCCAGGCCTCCTAGACTCCAGATCCTCCCATGATCAATTATTGTTAACCCTCTTGGAAACCACAGCAAAACAATCATCACTTTTAGGACCATACCAATATTATTTTAATCTCAGTCCTGCCTCTCTCTGTAGGGTGACCACATTTCCCTTCCATTCCCTTTGACTATTTCTATAGATGGAAAGCCTTTTCCACTTGTTTCAATTACCTGTAGTAGACTTAATTCTCCCAGGAGACTGTCAATTGCCACTTTATCTTATGTTTCCTAATTTTTAAAATGCAAATTTCTCTGTATAAAAGCTCTGGATTTCTTTTTACTTTCTCCATGGGAAATTAGGGCAATAATTGCAAGTTCTTATTGTCTAATAACTTTATGGAGCTGTCTTCTCATAGCTTTGACGCTATTGCTTACTCCTGGCACTATCATCCTTTTTATCCTCCTGTCCTCCTAGGAAAGTTGACCCTCTTATTTCACCTATTCAGGTAAGAACACAAGTGCATGCAGTGTTTACCCCACAACTTTACCTCAGTATGCTCTGCCACAGATTGCTATGAGCCCTCCCACAAGCCCATTTCAAACCTTATGTTACAGTGCAAACGTTTCCATAGCATCTCAGCACTCACAGCCGATTTCCAAGCTGCATCACACACATTCCCTCACCCCCTGAATCACCTGACAGCAAGTTTCTTCAAAACAAGCACTTTCTGCCTTCTTCCCATTTGTCACCCTCCCTTCCTGCATCTATCCTTTTTCACTCACTTCCATTTACCCCTGCAGCCATGGAATGATGGCTCCTTCTGCAGCCTTTCCCCACATTTCCCGGTGTCACCTCCTGCCATCACTGATGGCTTTGCAAACAGCTGCTGAGGGAGAACTCAGCTCAGCAAAAACCATCTCCTACCTGTCAGGGTCTCTCCAAGGGTCAGCATTTTACCCAGCACAATTGAACTGATTTAAGGCCATTGGGGGAAAACTCAATTCCTTAGGAATCCCAGGAGCCTGGGCTTGCTACAGTCCTGTTTCATTCAGAAAAGCAAAAATTATAAACTGCCTGGACATCACAAGGATTTTGCTGCTAACTCACTTACCAGGGCTAAAAGCACATTTTCTACTAAAGATGCAGCCTGTGAAATGCAGTAATAATACATAATATTCCATAGCCTGCCTGAAGAAAAAACAAAAATAATTGTGAAGATACAGTATTTCAGGCTAACCTGAAGCAGAGTGTGCAGTTTATCTTGCTTCCTTTTACAAAAGTAAATGAGTATTGGATCAAGAGCTTCTCCAGTTGGTTTCTGTGGCTTGGAAATCACTGTTGCCAGTGATTTTTCAAGATTAAAATGTTATTTCAAGACTCAACATTGAAATATAGAATTTTGAAAATAGTGAAAGAAAACAGCTAGAGTTTGCCAAAAGTATTTCAATTTTTCAACCATGACTAACTAAGTTTACAGATATCTCTCCTCCTCCAAACTGGTTCCTCATCTAAAGATCCAACAAACATATATCTGAAAGAATGCACATAGTGCTATTTGTCCAGAATATTTTATTTGTTTAAATTCATTTTAATATCTCTTTCTTGGAGAATTTCAACCCATAATTCAACATGAAGGAGCTCTCAAAAAATTTCTGACTCCTTTTCCAGATGTACAAAATGACAGTACAGCCATTACACACCATGCACCCCACTCCTACTCCAGAGCCGGTGGAGTCTGCAGGATGCACTCTCACAGCTGTGCATGGAAACAGTAAATCAAGGCCTTGTTTGATGAGCTCGTTTTAAAATAGCACAATTTCTGCTGTCTGCACCAAATCAGAAAAGTTCTGTATGTTTAGGCATGTTCCATGTCAACACAGCACTGCAACATACACTTCCTCCAAACAAGTATTTATATCCCACTGAAGGCAACAGGATGTGCACATAAGCATATCAGCAATCTCAAACCAGGAGCACAGGGTAAGGCTTAAAAACTACATTCCACAGAGCAAAAAAAATTTTTTGCTAAACTATGCTTTCCATCTGTCCCCTTGCATTGTGCCAGTGGAGAGAACAGCAATGGAGAGTTCCTGAAACTAAGCCCAGATCCCCCACTCTAGCTGTCCCTGCTGGACAAAATTATGGGGGAACCAGAGAAAGAGTCCATGCTCACTTCCCCCATGGCACACAACTGAAAAGGTCATCTCTTTTACAAATTATTCATATATTTTGTGATGGCAAATTTCTTTTAAAATTATATTTATACACTGATCTAAAGGAACTAAAGAGCTGAATCTTGCTACCAGAGCTTCAGCCAACTCCTTAACAAGTAAAAGACAAATGTCACTCACCTACCCCAGAAAAAGGCTTCATTGCCTATCAGTAAAGATAATTCGAATGCACAGATCATAGGATCCACTTCATCCACAGATCATTCATCCACTTGTCCAATTTCAGTCTGTTAACCAATCTGGTAACCAATATAGGGATGACTCTCCCAAATTCAAGAATTTCTCATCCTATTAGTAGACTCATTCCTCTTCAGCTTCTGCCTTCTTCAGCATCAACATTTAGAGCAATATTTGGTGAGAATGTTATTGTGAACCTTTCTACACCTGAACTGTTGTGGGGGACTATCAAACCCTTGCTACATAATAACAAAAATTGCAGTATGATGTGCTTACATCAACTGAAATGTCATCACCAACACCAGTAATGCCTTGCACAAAGGAACCTGTGACTGATCCCAGGTCTGCCTGGGACCTGAATATTGGAGCAAAAAGACCTCTTCCCATTGTGCTCACTGCAGTCCCACTGTTGCTAGCACTAAAATAACTAGGACTTTATAATGTCTTTGTTTCCAACCACGGATGTAGTCCAGTGATCAGAGCAAGAGCCTGGAAAATTCATGTCAAAACCCATTCCCACCCACCATAGTGTGGTCCTGAGAAGGCACATAGCTAAACCTGTAAAAGCATTTCTGAAGACAGAAAAAGCAGAGGATGTGGTCAAATTCTCCTGCTATCTAAAACAGAGAAGAAAGGGTTACTACTTGCTGTATTTCTGTTCTGTAACTTTTTTTTCATATCAAAGTATGCAAAAGGAAAAAAAAAGAAAAAAAAGGAAGAAATCCCAACGAGGCACAGAGACGATTTATGCTCAGGAAGAAGTCGATGGTCACATGCAGAAAGAAGCTGTGCACACTCTGCTTCAGCCCAGGAGAAGCCATGTCACCTTTGCTCTGTGCCCACAGAAGACACAGAGCACCCAGACAGTGGTTGCCATAGCCACCCCTTTATGTTCCAGAGTCAAGTTTCCCTCTGCACAGAGAGATTATTTATAAGGTGGCTTAGGTGTGCCTTGTGCCTGACAGTTAAAAATGGGAAGTCCCATCCCAGGGGAGTTTATGGCCCTTATTAGACATAACACAGTAAGAGGGTACAATAAACACAGGGAAGAGGGTCAGGGCGAGATGCTGAGATGCTGCCTATGTGCCCTGCCAGCTCTTTATTCTTCCTATTAAACACTGAGAGGGCTCTGCATCCCTGCTCATTTTCGCAAACATCCTGCTGGTCTGTTATACTGCAGCTGCTCAGCCCTGGATAGGACGGGTTCCACAGCTTCTCCAGGCCAAGCTGAGCCCTCCACCCCGGAGCTAGCAGCCCTTCTGAAGAACTGTGAAGTCCATGAAATACCTCCTGGCTGAGTATCCCTCCCTCCACCAGGCCACAGTGCTGAACATGCAGGTCCTGCTCCATGCTGCCAACAAGTAAAACAGGCTGCTCTTGGCAGTGCAACCATTTCCAATGGGGCCTGGAATCTAGGGGAAAATGGGGACAGCATTTAGTCCCTAAAGTGGCATGGAAAAATCATGGGGCTCATCAGGACTGCTGGAGTAGGCAAAGAGACACCTGAGTTGTCAGCCTTGTCCCCACACCCAACACACCATCCACTGTTGCTAGCAGGGGGACAGAGTGACAGCACTGAGAACAGAAATAGTGTCTGTCTGCTGACTTGCTGACAGCCAGCACAGTGCATCTGGGATGTTGCATCCTGCTGGGGAGAGGTGAGGGTCACCCCGAGCTGCAGGCTCTGCCCTCTGGCTCTGCCACATCAGCTCTGTCTCTCAGCTGGAAGAGCTGCCACAGCAGAAAAACTGCCCTGTCTGCACAGAAGTGAACACCACCATGGCCCAAATCTGCAGGAATAGTGACAAATGACAACTTTGCTACCCACTGCATTTCAGTGATTTGTCCTGCCAGAAGTATTTCACTCAGGTCTGTCAAAGCTGCTGCAGTCGCCCGTGGTCTCACAGGCTCAGGCAATGCCAATTTTTTTTGAGTGAGTTTTGCAGCACTTTGAAAATTCATATTTGTGAGCAACATGAAGTAAACATAATTTAGTAAGGAAACAAATAACAGGATAGCTGCTGGGTTCACTTTTACATCTACAACAAACAAAACATCTATGGGATAACCAGAATTTTTAACCACAGGAGAAGCTGTTCACACAGCAGCTTTGCTGGGGCACAGACAGCTGCAGCACCTATGGCTGCAAGTCAGAGGGACAGTGTGGCTCATGTGCCTGCCTCACCCTGCCCACTGCTACATCAACCCTGCCAGGAGCTCCCTAAAGGCTGTGATTCTTCATCTCTGCCCCCAGGAGGAGAGGCACCTCTACATTTATGTCAGGATGTCAACAGTTGCCCATACCCCAGAGCCCAGTTTTGGGAGGTGAGTCTCAGCTCTGGGTGTCAGGGTGGTCCTCTCCAGAGGCACCAGTGCTATGTCAGGGTTCATGGTCCATTTGAAATGAGCCATCCCAAAGTGACCTCCAGAGTCTACTCTCTCCACATCTCATCCCTCTGGGAAACCCTCTTCTCCCCAGAAATGTGACATTTCTTAATCTTGGCTTGTTTTCCAGGTCAACAGCCTTATTCCCCAGCACTCCCAGCCATTCAGCAAAGGCGTGTCAAATGCTGTCACTGTCTCTGTGCCTGTCTGCCATCCTGCTGAGCATGCCTGCTCTGTGGGCAGCTGGAGGCAGAGCCTGGGAGCAGCTCCTTTGACAACAGCCACACACACACTCAGGGTACACTCTGCCACTGTGGTACCTGCCAAAACTCCTCAGAGCCATTCCCAGCACACATATTGCTGGTCCCAGAAACCGGCAGGAGGGGAATGATTCAAGGAACAAGGAAACCAGGCATGGCCAGGACTGGCCACTGAGTCCTGCAGGCTCCATCCATTCACCTCCCTGGCCATCCCAGTGCCATGCCCATGGCTGTGCCTTGCCTGCCTGCACTGCACAGCCACCTCTGCTTTGCTGGAGACTGCAGCCCCCACAGCTGAATTCAAGGCTGGGCAATCCAGCACCATCAAGGAAAAGAATCAGCATGGTGCTAGACAACATTCACTGCAAAAAATTGACACCACTGCAATGAGACCACCCAAAACTTAGCCTGCCAGATCTGAGGCAGTGCTGCAGTGGGCTTGACTGCTTTCCCAAAACTGCAAAAAAAGGTATTTTGCCTTAAATTAATTGCCCTTAATTAATTGTCACCATTAGCCCAGGCAAACCTCATTGTGTCATGCCATCTAACTCTGCCCTGTTGTAGATCCAGGGAACTCTCCTGCCCCCAGGACTTCTTAGGTAATTAAAAATTGTCACTTTTTCCCAAAAGAGAACAAGGCACCTGTGAATCCATGTGCCTAAGCACTTCCCATCATCAAACTTCATTTCATCCCTAGACTGAATGCAAAGCTTAAGCTGCAATTTAAAGCAAGGACTATTTCTGCCTTGCAGCAGCTCAGCAGCATCATCAGTTTTCCCCATGCACATGGGAGTGTAAATGCTCATAACTATTCAGCTGGTTCTGTGGTTTTACATTGAAAATATGTTGCTATGGAGAGCACAGCATGGGAACGTGCAGCTACCACAAGGCACCATCACGAGCAGCCCACAGCTTCTGCTGATATTTTCAGGCTCTCCGCTGCCATCCACACAAAGGCTGAAAATAGACTTAAAGCTCAAATGAAGCATCTGTAATACTTCATTTCGGCCCATCCCTCCCCAAGGCACTGAGACTTTTCACAAAAATCCTACCAAGCATCCCACATACGCTCTGACGTCACCTTGCCGATTTCGAATTCCTCGCTGCACACATGCCTCGAAAAGGAAATTCCCTCCAGCCCCATTTTCATCCTAGGTCTTACGTCTGGGAAGCAGGTTTCCCTCTGGAGCCACCCTTCTGCTGGTACCCAGAGGGGCTGCTCAGTCCTTATTACTTTTTAGCCACAACATAAAGCAAATCCCTTGTGCTGCTCCACCTTGCTGCTCTGCTGACAGGGAAGGATCTGATTTCTGTAGTGTAAAGCTGACCTTGGGAAAGGTCATACAGCAGCAGCAAACTGATCTGCAAATGCAGTGCAGGGAAGATTTGTCTGTGCTGTTGAAACCCCAGCCTTCACAGTGTCCAGAATGCATGGGCTGGGTCCTGGAGGATGCTGAGCATTTCCTGATCTCACTGACATGATGAGACTTGGGAGAGCTCAGCCAAGGCAATGCAGACTTGAGCCCACAGCACTGTGAAGAAAGGATACCTTTGGGGTTTTTCTTTTTTATTAATTTTTAAAATATCTGAAATACTGTTTGTTTTCTTTCTCATACTCTGGAGGAATTGATAAATCCTCAACTGCACTCTAAACATGCAGTCATCAGCCCTTGATTTCTAAAAATGTGTTTGTATTAAGCCATGAAATTATTTACAGTGGTCATAAACATCCTCCCAGCATCTGGCAGCTGAGAGAGGGCCTTGGAACTCACTAATTTACTTACATTGCAAACCACTTTCTAATAAATAAATAAGCTCTTAATATCTCACCCACAAGAAGAGGCACATTGCATACAATACTATATTTAGGGGTCCTTTAGAGGTCAAGGATTCAGCAGCTAAATTTCTCTGAGGATCTTTCTTTGGTGACTGTTTGTTTATGCCCAAATTAATGTCTTTATTTTGAAATCAGTTTAAAATTCTCACATTGCTTTGAACGTTGAAGAAGCAGATGCTTGCCTCTTCTTTTGCCTGAACCAAGGTCAGATTCTCATTCCAGGGGCCCAAAGGGGCATTTAAATATCCAAGTAAATGCTTGCTGATCCTTTATAGTGACCTTCCTTGCAGGGACTATGGAGCCTCCAGGGCTGGTTCCTGGGGTGAGGATCCTCTCCAGGGCAGGAGGATATCCTGCGCCAGAGCTTGTAAAGAAAGGAGGTCAGGACACCTTCCCTCCCAGATCAGCATTCTGCAGCCCACCCACTGCCTGCCAGGTAACATAAAGGGGACAGAAGGGAAAACAAACATCTCACACATCCCATTGGCTGCTGTGCAAAGGAAGAGCCATGTTAGGGCCCCTAACGGCTGCTGAGAGTATTTCAACTGATGGAAATGTGATTTTCAACTCCTGTGAAATCCACTGCAGTGGCTTAAGGACAAAGGAGGATGAGTGGCTGGTTCTAAGCCACCCTGTATTGAAAACATACTGTCAGATCAAAATCTGTGTTTTGTAAAAAATAGCAGTAGTCTTTTTACAAAACTTACCATAAAAAAGGACTGTTTTCACACACTGCTTCACTTATATAAACATGCAAATCAAACTCTTCCCTAGATGCAACCAGTGCTGGTTAAATGAAAACATGAACTGGCAAATAGGAGAGAAAAAAAAAGTTTCATTTGCTCCCCCTGCCCTAGATATGGAAGAGAGGAAAGCATGAATCAACTATCAAAAATCAATCTTACTTTAGTCATGTGAGGTTGTACTCAGGGACAGCTAGAGAGCTGAATGAAGAATTTTAAAGTAGGAACCCCAATGTAACCAGGTCATCATCACCAGTGCTCTGTGGACAAGCTCTGTGTGCGGGTCTAGTTATTCGGTTTATCTACATTTGCAGATGACCTCACCGATCTCTGACAAACTGCAGAGTCCCTCTCCTCTCCCCTGCAGCCCCCATCTGCTCTGTTGGAAAAGATGAAGCTGCACCAAGACAAATCTGGACTATGCAGAGTCCCCCACTGTGCATGGCACAGGCGCTTGGCACCCTTCCTCTTCTTTGGCAAAGCCAACCCCTGGGGTGCCCTGAAGAATCTGTGCCTGCAGCAGAGTTCTGATGGTCTCTGATGTCTTCCCAAGCACCCAGGGGCAAAAGGAGCAGGTCACATGCTGGTAGCAACCCCAGTAGGCCAAAAAGACATAACAAGAAAGGAAAATTGCTTTTGCAGATGTGCCCTGGTTCCTGTGAGTAGTTTCCCACACACATCCCCCTATTAAGTCAGTGCCGAAGTTCTGCAGAAACCTTTCTCAAGCACAGTGACCTACATCTTGCTACATTTTTATTTTTTTATAGATAGTCATTTCCAGCCAGCAATGGACTCTTTCAGTAAAACTAAGCAGAATCTGCTGTTTTCTTAAGAAAGATAAACAAAAGGCAAATGCAATGGAATTGCTGCTAGTCTTCAACAGAAAACCACGTGATTTTGCATGTCCTTATGTAGTAGTTGAAGCAGAACAGACTTCTTGCTGTTGATCAGACAGATCTGGAGGGGTGTGGAATGAAACCAGGGGCAATGGTCTAAGTTCACCCATGTTGTAACACTGTTCCCTTCATCCCAAACAGGAACTTAGCCCTACAGTTTTGAAACTATGCATGGACAGCCTGAATAAATCTCATCACTGAAGGTTTCCTGACTTTCCTGCTGAATATCCAGTCCTATTAGTCAATGTCAGGCCCTAGGCAACATGAAAAATTGCAGAAATCCATTCTGGCTGTCACTGGAAATCAAAGGTCAATCTCAAAAACTGAGAGACTCCTTCTAGACTTGGAAAGCATTCACATTTCAAGATTACAAAGTGCAATTGTCAAAGCTCTGCATGTTCATGTGAAACAGGAAGGAAAAATAAGACCCCGGACAATAGGACCCTGGAGGAGTGGTGGAAGGCTCAGGCTTTTCCCAGGAAGCAGTTTGCCAAAATGTCAAAATAGAAGCTATTTACACAATAGGTTGGAAAATGTTAACAGCCAAAAACATGTTAATCAACAGGATTTCAGATTACAAACACGGGGCAGGTTGTCCCATGAAGGTGCTCTAACAAAATATGTGGATTCTCCAAAATAACCAAAAGGAGTGTTTTCTGTAATGGCCCTTTTGGTGGGGCTCCTACTTCTGCTTTTGCTGTTAAGGTTCCCTGCACTCCATACCCACAATCATCTGCCTCTGTCTCATCCCACTCTCTGCCTCTCACTCCTCCTGATCCCACCCCTGCCCAAAGCTCCCCTCCCACTACTCTCTCACCACACCTCCAGTCATCAACTGCACCATGTGAACAGGGTGTGATGTAATTGTGCTTGAGGATAAGGGGCAAAAAGCCAGGCTCCCCAGTGTCTATTCCTGTCCCTCGTCCTCCCCAAAGAGCCTTCAGGAGGTCCTTCAATCCCTGTGACTTGTATTCTCCTCCTGCAAGCAGCTTATGATGCTGTGAATACCCTCCAGTGTCTGCAGGCAGTGAGGTCCTGGAGCCCTCAGTGCCAGGTCCCACACTTGCCTTGCTAAATTTTGAAAGGCTTTAGGTGTTAAAAGGGAGAAAAGGCCCTTTTAAGCACTTCTCTGGGGAGCAGGTGGCCAGCAGCTGACCTTCCCCTGGAAATCTGTGTAGTTTTAAATGGGAAACACAGCCTATGAAATTTTAAATAAATCCATTGTAGTCTGCACAGTCACTGACAATCCACAAGTGACAGTCACAATCCACCCTGCCCTTGCTGTTTCAGCAGCCTTCCTGAGGCTGAGCATGAAAGGCTTTCAACATAACTGTGAGCCTTCCCAGGGCTGCAGGGGACTCTCAGTTCCTGCTGAGGAGGAAGTGCTGGCATCAGCTCTTCCTCCTCAGCCAGCTCTTTGCTTTGAAGTTTCTACAAGGGCCAAATTTGTCTTCACCATCCAGTGGCTAAGTAAAATCATCAGAGACTTCATGTCTGATGGTTCAAATGCTCAGAGTTGAGTCTCAGCTTTCAGCAGAGGTATCTCCTGGCTCCCCAAAGAGAAACACAAAGCACTAAGCACATTCCTGCTCAGGAAAGGGATGCTGACAGACAGAGGAGATACTTGGCATAACTTTTAAGTGCTTCTTCATCAAGGGCATCTACCATCCTGTACTGCAACACTGCCAATGTGCTTCCCAACATGAAGCTCTGCTGTGATCATACCTAAATGTTCTCCTGGCAGTTCAATTAACAATAGGTGATGGACTTCATGCTGGCAGAGTTATGGGGCTGAATCTTCTGCACATCTTAAAAATAATCAGAGTAGCTATGATCTACAAAACTCTAGGGCGCCTAAAATTCAAGCACATCAGGGCCTGGTCTGATTTTTACTCCTTGCATTGCATGTGTTCACTTGAAAATGTTTCATCCCATACCTGAAGGTGAGCAGGGTGAAGGCAGGAAACAGTCTGTAAGATATTTGTCTTCACACTTGCTCCTGCTGTAAAAGCCACACAGAGGGAAGCCTAAATATTTCTGTGTGGCTCCATCTCTGTCCATGCTTTCCTGGCAGTGCTGGGTATCTGTCTTCCTGGGAAGAACCACAAGAACATGCCAATGCATGTCTAAGGGGAGGAATCAAGAGGTATTTAAGTGTCCAAGAGACTTACCACACTTCCTCTTACACAGAAGTTGCATCTTGTGCTTGTTGTGCAACACTGTAAAGCACAGCACCAGGAGAACAGTCCCAAGACAATAGAAACAACAACAAATTCCTTCTCCTTTTTTCAGATCCTCAAAGTATTTTAAATACATAAACTATGAGAGCTAAACTCCTTCCTTCACAGTCTTACTTCACTTTCAACATAGTAATTCTCTATTTTTCAGAGAAGCAGAGACGAGGCCGATTCTCCTGTCTTATTTTAATTTTCTGTACATGCTGAAGGTCCCAGCTGACCTCCTCCTCCCTCTTAGGGACTGAGCAGTCCCTTTCAGCTGCAGCCTCTCTTCTGAGATGTAATGCCCAGGTGGACAGTGAAGAGAGGAGAGCTTCCCCTCACCAATCTCTGAAGCTTTTCAACAATTCCTCCTTGCTATCTGCATGTGATCTGCAGTCCTAAGTGAATTCTCTTTTTAGCTGGATGCGCTGTGTTATTTCACTATAGCACTATCTAGACAGCTGAAAAAGTGCAAATACTTTAATGTATTACTTTCCCCTTATTTTTTATGGAAATGGTGAAAGTCTGGAAGATTTCTAATCTTTGTGCAGTGTTTCAAGTATTTTGTTTGTTTGCTTTTACATTTACACACATACATATACATACACACATATATATAAAGAGAAAGCACTGTAAAAATTTATAGAAAAAGCTTCAAAAAGCCATTATTCTCAGCTAGTTCAGAGGCTTTGTCTCACCATCATGATTTTTACAAGATTCAGTAATTTATCTTAATTCAGACCATTCTATGAATAAAATAGTCACTGTCCTACCAGACAGAAAGCAGATACTCTCCTGCCTCCCCTTGTAAAGCAACCAACAAGCCTCAGGAACAAGGAGCAGCAGTTTTTAAATGCAACAGAACCATTCCTTTCACCCTCTGAACTCCATCCAGCCTCAACACTTCCCAAAACTGAAAAAAGATGACACTGCAAAATGTCTTACATAAATTTTGCTGTCCCAGAGCCTCCACAGCCAACTCAAAGGGTCAAAGTGTTTAAAGAGACCAGATTCTCAAGGGATTTCCAGCTCCCACTTTCAGATCTCAGCGATTACATAGAAAGCAGCCAGCATCACCCTTGACAGGTCCTCACTACCACAGTCATTAAATGTTCAAATTTTTTTGAGTGCCTTAGCCTCTCACAGAAATCTTGGTGAAGTCTGGATAGGAAAAAGCCAGTTAGCATAAAAACAACCTTAATCTATTAAATTTTAATTTTTTTTTAAAGAACATTTTCTATCATTTTCCCACTACACATTTTCCCACAGTAACCAAAACTTCTTGATGCATGCATATGTGGACAAGAGAGGAAACCCATGTGCATTCCCAAGTCCTGAAGCCACCAGCAAAATCTTCAGTGCCAACATGAAGCCCTGCTCAGTGCTGCCTGGCTGGGCACTGGCAGCTCAGCAAGGGTCACTCCAAGAAACATACAACGTGGAACAAGGAATTTTTTTCCCTCAGCACTTGGCAGAGCACTATACTAGCTATCTAAACTTGGGCAATAAATAAAGAACAAATTAACTGCTCCTGCTCCCCTGGAATTCCAGAGGTCTCCTGGGAGGCCACTGTGCTGTGTGCTGCAGTGCCAGGGCAGGGGGGATGCATCCTGTGGGGAAACTGGGTGAGCACCCCAGCACGTGGATCCTTCTTTCCTCTGCACTCACACTGATTTTGGGTGGGAGCTCCAAAAGTGGATGCTTCCTGCTGGTATTTCTGCTTCTCCCAGTTTTTATCAGGGCCAGGAATAACAGGAGAGAGGGCTGTCGCCCAGCCCCTCCTCTTCTGGTCCTGGTCATGGCCAGCGGTATGAAGAGCGGGGGCTGAGGAGCGCGCTTCAGCTACAGAAGCAAATGTTTTTTAGTGCCTTTGGATGTTCCAAGTTAAGCTTGGATCACACTGCACTTAGCTTTCATGCTATCCAAATTACTCCAGGAGGGCCTAATCCTGATGAATAGCTGGGTAGCTATTAAAATTGTTTCCCTTGAACAGCTAAATGGAAATGCGAGGGCTTGACGCTTGAGCTAGCATTTAAAATGGGTTCAGGTAATCAAAACATCAGATCAGAGAGCACTGGGGGTTTTGGAGGAGCTGAGATTCAATTCAGCTTTGAACCTTTAGCTTATAGCAAACAATTCCCACCCCCAACAACTGAAACTAGGCATGGCTCCTTGGAGAGACTGATTGGACCTGATCATGTGGGCTCAGGCTTGCTGTTCATACCCCTTACGCCAGCAATGCTTCCCGTGCAACCCAACACCATCTGTCACTCTGTCACTCGTGTCACCTCGGGATGCCGCTGGGGCAGAAACACGTCACTGGTCATCTCTCACTGGAGACATCTGAGATGCCAGGATGGCTATCACAGCCTTCTCTCTGTCTGGGCAGCAAACACCCCACGCAAATTTAGAGCAACAAACAGCATAAAGGCAGCACCAGTGCCTGCAAAATCTTTTTCTGCATCCATGGCCAAGCTGCAAACAAGTGTCAGAGAATGACTGGTAAATGTGATGTTCTGTGTAGAGGACATCACTGCCACACTCCACCAGCACAGATACACAGAAGAGCAATGGATTAAATACATTCAATTTTTCTACTGTGTTAACTTGCTCCAGGAGCTCTGGCATGAGCAATGATGGGAATATTGGTGAGGAGCTTCTGAGG
Organism: Hypocryptadius cinnamomeus; assembly: GCA_013400635.1. Classification (NCBI taxonomy): domain Eukaryota; kingdom Metazoa; phylum Chordata; class Aves; order Passeriformes; family Zosteropidae; genus Hypocryptadius; species Hypocryptadius cinnamomeus. The sequence goes on from VYZP01009828.1 coordinate 313,148, forward strand.
AGTGGCAGAGCATGCAGGAGGAGCCAGCTTGTGGATGGAGATGGAGAGCCCGTGGATCCTGCATGCTGCTCTTATTCTCATCCTACACCTGATGCTTGTGTACGTGGGGACAGGGCCATAAAGAGGGAGCCCCCAACTATTCAGAGAGGTAGGATGAATAGAGGGACAGTGATCTCAGAGCAGCTCATTTCCTGAGCACAGCAGAGCCTCCAGCTCCCCAAGCAGAACTTCTCCTGCATCACCACAGTGCTGGAGCAGCAGGTGGGACAGGCAGCTCCAGCAAGCCAAGCAGGCACCAAGCCACGTGCCTGTGCACGTGCATGTCCAGAGAACCCAAAACTCGAAGAATCTGACTTATAATATCCATGAGATTAAGGAAGAACAGAAACACATAAACTGGCCTGAATACTCATGTGCATGCAGGCAGACGTGCTGCATGAAGAAAAGCCATCAGGTACTGAGCCTCACCAGTCTGGTTTCCTAAGCAGGCTGTGAGCAAACTGTAAAGGATTCCTCTTCAAGCCACATCCCTACAAGGAAGTCTGCATTAAAAAAAAAAGAAAAAGGAGGAAGAAACCATGCTTTGAGCTCAACCATTGCACACTTCACTAATTGCAGCTATTCTTAAAAACACTTTTGTGGGCCCAACCTGACTGCAGAGGCAGCAGCACTGGAGGACAAGGGGGGAAGGCTTGCTTCCATAATCTTAGCCATGTAAAACAATTTAGTATGAACTGTGGCCCTTCAGTGCTCATTTCAAAAAACCTGCTGCTGTGTAGCATGAGGCCAGTAGCAGTGCTGCAGGGGCTGGACACAAGTGATGTAGGAGTTAACTGAGAGCAAAGGGATAAGAGCCCCAGAAAGAATGTCGATATCATAGACCTGATATATGAACAAGAGCTGTGACTCAGTCTTCACCTAGGAACCAAAGATGGTGCAAAGATGCATTAAAAGCTTCTCATTTCTCCTGATTTAACCTTCCTTCACTGCATCAGGACAGTGCACACCAGCTAAGGGTGCTCTGTGTGCCCAAGGGAAACAAAGCCCAAGCACTATGTGGAGCTCTCTGGGATGTATTAGGAAATTTGCAAACCATGTAGGTTTCCCATTAGATTGCAGAGCACTGTGCCTTTGGTACCCAATGCCAGCCATGAGGATGGAGCTCCCCTCTTTCCAGGTGGGTGGCATGAGACACTCCATGCCTTCGAGAGAGCCCCAAAAGTCCCAAGGGCTTCCTGATATTAAGTCACAAGTCAGACATAGTGAAGCAAGGAAGGATTTTTCAGTTTTCCCTGCTCAAGAGCTGCTGGGGCAGCCCCACAGCACAGCCCATCACCGCTGAGTGCCCGCACACACGGCAGCTCCCATGGGCAGCGGGGCCACCCAGCCGTGGCACACGGCCGGGCACGCCGTGGAGCATACGGCACAAGCCACTTGCGTGGCCTGACGTTCAATGAGACCTGACAGGTCCCACCGAGGTCTGCACGCCGAGAAAGAGCCCGGGGCCCCCAAGCTGGCGACAGCGCCTCGGCTGTGCTCGGCCCCAGCGCGCCCGGGGCCCGGGGATGCAGCATTTGGATCATCTCACAGCAGCTGGCAGGGAGCCAGCGGCCGGAGCATCATCCCGGCTGCGGCAGCACCGCGCTGCCTCCCGCTGCACTTTTACCCTTGGAGCGTGGCGGGGGGAAGGGCGATGCACACGCAGGGACATTCTTCACTTGTCACTCCCAGCCTTAGGCTATTTCTTTCTTTGCAATCACCTAAGGGTGAGGAGGAGTTGAAAAACATTACACTGACAGCGCCGTCGGAGCTGCGGATATAGGGCCTTCCGCTCCACGCCAAGCAAACCTTCTGGAATGGTTTGGACACGATAGGTAAACAGTGTTGGGCTTGCTCAGCAGGGAGACATTTGTATTTAGATGTTATAGATAAGTGGTGCATATTTGAGACATCTGAAAGTTATTATTGCAGGCAGTTTCTAAACAGAGAATCGCAGTCGCATAGCCCCTTAACTCTGAGCTGACAGGCAGGATAATGATTTAAATTATTGTTAAACATAGGCTCTGTTTTAAGTGGATGGAATTCAACAGCACGGTAGGTTTAGGGGAGTGGGGGTGTACTACAAAGCACAACATTTCCAATTTCTGGAGCACTGATCCACGGGAGCTTCTCTGCCAGCACCAAGCATCGCTATTCATGCTATGAAAATGGCAGCTGTAGAGATCCTCAAAAGGCAACATCACTCAGCTGCCTTCTGGCTCATTACCACTCCCTCTAATTGCAGCAACTTCGATCAAGGGAAATGCCTTTACGAAAGCAAAACATAGCATTTTTCAGACTGTAAATCAGAGTTCAGCAGTGAACCATAAGTATTTTTTAAATAATTCTTTTGATTTATAAGTGATTTATGCTTCCTGGAGTTCAATAGGGTTATGTTTATTATGCTATCACTCTGTTTTTAGCTAAGAGTATACTGATTTGTTCTCCATTATAAGGCATTTGAAGCTCATCTATTAGGTTGTACTAAATCAGTGTCCCACAGTTGTCTCATCTGTGAGGAGTTTGTTTTCCAGTACTTTCAGGCTGGGCTGGTTGGCTCCCCCAGGTCCTCTCTGTGCCCAGCTACCACCATCAGAGAAGGCTTTTGGTTTCCACCATGAGCTGCTTCCTGACATGCCAAAGGCTAAGTGTGACAGCAAACCCTGGCTCCACACTGCAGCCTTTACACAGGCAAAGCTCCACCAAAAACAAACCTATCTCTTATGGGGAAGGGAGAAGGGGAAGGAGGAATTAATTTCTTGCTTATTCAGCATCTGATTGTGTCTCTGTGTCACGAACGAGCTCCCAGGCAGCATCTCCAACCTACAGCATCCTCATTTCCCAGATGGGTAATTCACAATAATGCAGACAAGAGGGTCTCATCTCTGCTCCTAGCATGAAGATGCAATTGGACTAAAACAAAAGCAACCTCACCTTGCCACTTAAGCGAAATTACATGGCTGATTAATAATGGATGAGTCTCACAAAGGCCACCCATTCTGCTCCGCATCTTATCCTAATTCTCCTCACCAATAAAGCCTAGAATTGTTTGGAAATTTTAGGGGAAATTGAATTCACTCACCTAAGCTTCAATAACCACTGTGTCCAGCAGGGCAGCAGCAACCCAGCACGGCCTTTGCCACGTGTAACACCATATAAAATCAAACCATAAAACAGTATCTTGGGTCTCTGCCAGAAACACACTCACAAGGTACGTGAGTCAAACCAAGATGAGGCATTTCTGTCAGACCAGCAGCTTGGCTTGCCCACTTTAGCTTGTGAGGAGTCCAAAAACTCAGAGGAGTTGAAACCCACAGTCCCCTGTCAGGGAGAAAAGCAGTATCTCCATCCTGCAAAATGAAGGCACTTGTGTGATAAGTCTCAGGAAAATGAGTAATCTGAGCCTGAATCAGGAGCTGAAGCCTTTACCACTAAAACTAAGGATGGTTTTTTGTCCCTCCCTGCTAACCACTAGTTACTGATCTGATGTACCCACACCAGTGTGTAAAGGTTTTCTCTTGTAGGCGGTGCTTGGTTGCTTTTCCCGCATAATTAAATCCTGATAAATATTATTCCCTCATAAAAATAGTGGATCTATCTCTCTCTGGGCATTGTTTTTCTCTTTCCATATTAAAAAAATATATATATTCATAGAGCTTGGTAGGAAACAACCAAGCAAACAAAAACCCCAAGTGGGTATTAAAGCTACCAGTGCCCTATTTGAAGAACCCAAGAGAAACACAAAAGGAAACTGCAGCCATCAACAGAACATATGGAAATGCTTCCTTAGGCCTCAGGCTGGACATTGAATTTGTGCAGTGACAAACCCCCCAGGGCCAGCTCAGGGGTCTTGCCTGCTCCTTCCTGCAGCCCTTGCAGCTCCTGCTCACTGACAGCACAGCTTCAGAACAAGGAGAGGTTCAAAGGCGAGTGGAAGCAGGATTTCCTCCTGCCAGGCTCTGCATAAGGAAAGGGAAGCCTCCTTGTGCCTCCAAACCCCTCCTGGCCACAGCCAAGCCCAACAAAACAGACTGACAGCATTCCACCAAAAATCCACCCCTTCAATAGGCAGTCCAAGCAGTCCTGGCCTCTATACATAACATTGACAGACAAAGATGCATTGGAGACAATAAATGAATGATAAGAGCCCCAAAGAGAGTATTTCCTACCTATTTTTCATTCTGATGTACTTTAGTAACTTCAGATAAGCTACTAATTTAAATGGTTGACTCCAAAAGGATTCCAAACCCAACTATATGGAATATCTCAGGGCAGTCTGCTTTGGCAGAAAATCTAAGCACAATAGTGCTTAGATAGGATAGTTTTAAAAGCTCATTACCTAATTCTCATGTCCTGGCATATGCTGATAAAGCCACTGTGTCCCATCCCCACCTGTGAACCAAGATTTCTTAGTTTCCAGAGTAATAAATCCTCATGGGTTCTGTAGTCTTCTTTATGCTGTAGAGCCAGCATGGACCAACTCCCTAATGGCAGGAAACTGCAACACTGAAACTGCTGTGGGATATCCTCTGGTGTCACCTTTCACACCTGGTGTCAAATGCCAGAACAATAGACAGGTCTGCAGACAAAATTACTGCAGCCTCCACTGCTCTGCTCCACCTCAGTCAGAAAAAGGATATTAAATATGGAGACAGGGTTGCAATCAGCCTTTCTGAGGAAATAATAACCTGGGAAATTCTGACTCATGCTGATTTGTGATCAAGGACTGTGACTGAGATACCAAAAAAAGGAATTGAATCAGATTTTCATGGCTGTGTCAGAATGAATTAATTCTCATCATATAACTGGAAAAGATTTAACATCACAGAAGCATTTTGAGAATGACAGGAGGATATGGAGGCTGTGGTAAAGAAGAAAACATGATTATTGCTCTGTATAGACTTGCAGTGAGGAAAGATAAAGAACTAAATATGCCATAAAATAATAGCTTGGTCAAAGAGCTGCCAACAGGAACATCCTGAGGAGGGGACAGCAGTTGCAAACATCTGGCACTGCTGGCTGCAAAAACATCCCAGACAATGCTTATGACAGAATAATCATCAGTGACACATCTCCAGGAGAGATGGCAAAGTTATCTTTAAGTCTACCCAGAACAGTCCGAGAATCTCCTTGCAGCCACTGCTGATTTTCACCCCCCAGCTGAAGATAAAAGAGGTGGCTGCCTGGCCTTCTCCAGTGGCCACCATTCACCCCATGTCAGTCTCAAAGAGGGGTAAAGATTTTTTTTTCTCACTTTTGTGGTTGTCAGCAAAACTCCTAAAGTAAATTAGGTGTCAGCTGATCTCACTCTGAATGTAGCTAAACCAGAATCAGGCTATTTCAGTTCTAAATGCTTGCCCACAACAACTATTCAGGTTAGCATAGCCAGTTCTTTTTAAAGTCACGTTTGCTATTAATTTGAATTAATTTTCTAGGATGCCCATTGTAATTAAACCCTCTGCTGGAAAAATAACTGCACTCAGTACATATTTTGGAGATGGTTGCTTGGGGTTTTCTCATTTTTTCTCAGCCAAGCAAGCTAGAGATGCTGCTAAGTGCAAAATTACACTCTTAAGTCCAACTCAATAGACAGGAGTTAATCTGGCAGCAAATTCCACAGACACAGATGTAAGAGTGTGAAATCCCCACTGCAAAGCACAAACAAAGGAATATCTCTCATCTCTTCTCCTACAGACTGCTCACCTTCATCCAAATAAACCCTTTGATACTTAGTTCTGTCAATATTTGTTATTAGCAAAAAGACTTCTATAATAAATTAATTATATGATGAAAGAACCATTGCATGAAGAGGAACAGGTGCTATCAAGACCAGAACTAAAAGCCATCGATTTAATTCAGGATGCAAGAAACAAATCTGACTCAGATTCTTTGTCCAGTGTTGTTTTCTCCTGTATCTTCATGATCCCTATGATAGAGAGACTGTCAGTAGTGTGTGCTTAACCTGACAAAAGAGCTCTCTTATCTTCAGGGAACATACCAGACATTCATGGAGTCATTACAAAGTCATTCAAACACACCTAACACCCTGTGCTGTCCAGATAAAGGGGAGGAAAAAAAAGGAAAACAAAGCCTATGGCTCATGAATTGCCAACACAAAGACAAAATGAGCCACTGGTGTCAGTGAAGAAACCAAGCAAGAAAAGGATGGTGTCTTGGTCACTGGGCTGTCCTTGCCTTCCCCATCAATATAACCTGATCTCTCTTTGCCAAACCTGTCTTTCCACTGCTTTCAGACAGCAGTTCACCCTGTTTCCATGTTTGCATTTTCCTTCTTCCCTACCTCAGCTATCTGGACCCCTTCTTAATGCTTCCTGCACAGAAACCAGACACCGTTTCCAAAAAAATCAACCACTGCCTGGAGGCAACTTTTCTACTTCCCATCCAACTTTAACAGTGCATTTAGCCTCTCCTACTCATGCTGTTCTCTCTCTTCCTCCTCCTCCTCCTAAAAGAGTCTTTGCTGCCCAGAAAAACCATTAAGCACAGAGGCTAATCCCTGCATAACCATTGATTACTGATTAACCACAGACCACCTTGCTAGGTTTTGACCTAGCAAGCCCTGCACAGAATCCAGTAACAAGCAGATGGCAAAGAAAAGGATCCAGCAAAGCACTTAAGCACATGGCTATCTTTAGGAATGTGAATTAACATACTTATTCAAGCATATACCTGATTTCTGGCACACCATATAATTACATATACATGGAGGTGGGTAAGGAATTTACCATCCTGTTGAATTTGGGCCCTGCAGCCTATGCAGTCTTCTTTTCTGAGCACCTGAGAATGGGTTCCAATTGCCCAGGTGGAATACCTTTAAAAATATAGTATTCTACTGCCCATTGAATTTTCCCTCCACCAGCTTTCATCCCTTAGCCTGGCAATACAGGGCAGCCTCTGCCTCACCATAAGATTGTTACTTTGACTTTTCAAATCTTGTCTGGTTTTTGTGGAGCACTGATCTTTTAGGTAAAACACAAAACTGAAGCACTAGAAATTATCATAAATGTAGTCATAATAGTGATTATGACTCAAAACCAAATTGTTTATGTATTTCTCTTGAGTGCACAATTAGGCTGACTTGAAATTGTGGGTCCCTGCAGCTCCACTGTGAAATTCTTATTAGTTCAGTTTTCTTTCCTACTATCTCTAGCTTTGACCTCCATCATGAGGCCAATTTCCATCCACCTGGCCAGGGGGTGTTATAGACAAGATCCTAAGACTCTACCATGCCAGGAATGAAGCAATAAAAATGCATTTTGACAAATGTAGGCAGTGTCAAGGCTCACCTCTTCCATGAGCATACACATTCCAGTGTATGGAAACATTGAATCAGATCTGGAATAGACAGGGCTACAAACAGGGGCAGAAACCAAAAGGCCCAGTGTTTTTGTCAAAAAGATCTTTCGCACATGCCTTGCTGGGATAACAGAGCAGATTGCTGATGTCTGGGAAGGGCTCAGGAGAGTGATGGCTGCTGCCTACAAACACCAGAGAGAGCAACGAAAATCAACCAGAGAAACACCACTGCAGAATGAGGAGGAAATGCAAACACCTTCAGAAACATATTGAACAAATTGTCACCAGTCTCCTGGTTCAAGTGAACACCTTTGGGGCTCAGAGGTGCTGGGGTCATCCAGCCTTGGCCAGGCAAAGAGGGCACACTCTGCATTAAAGATTTTAGAAGCTTCAGATCTTTCCTTGCAAGTGGTGCAGTATTTATTGGCACAGCACCAGCACAGGAATAGGATTATTGGATTTGAAAGGCTTTTTCCCTGGAGTAGTCTTTATCCTCTTAAAAAGATAGAGCAATTAAACTTTTTTTTTTTTTTCCTGAAGAGAATTAATCGACTGTGAACGGTCACACTGGTAGCCAGATGCATCACAAGAGATTTTCATCTTCTTAAACACATAGTCATTGGCTGGCAATCTGTTTTATCAATCTTTTATCCCTAGCTACAGACCAAAAATTTACCAATCCCAAATAATTTTAATTTCTAAATCTAATATGAGCAGATAGAATGGAATTTTTAAAAAAATATTTTGTAGAGGCCTTTAACATCAAAATGATGCTAATGTCTGAGAATCAAAACTTGTGACTGGACATTCTGTTCTAGCCAATAGACATGGAATGCTTTGTATAAATTTCACAAAGTTCTGCCAAGACTACCCTGCTATAATTTCCAAGAAAACAGAAGGAAGCACTTACCTAGTGCATGTCAGTACAAGGTATGGCATTTTCACCAAAAGCCGCAACAGAGGGGAAGCATCTAAAAATTATTGTCAGAAGAACATATTTATGAAAAAGCAATTAAGAGAGCAATATAGAAGAATGCAAGATCAAGATTTTCCTAAATGTCTGAGTAGGAGAGAGGAGTCCACTGAGCACAGCACCTTGCAGGATCAGCTGCATCACAAGCACAGCTATGTAACATCTGCATCAAAACTGGGAGCGGATTCAACACAATTAGAAAACCATTAGAAAAGAAGTAATAGCACAGCATGACTAAAGATGATCTAGTGAATGGTATCCCTGCCCATGCCAGTGGGATTGGAACTAGGTGATCTTTAAGGTCCCTTCAAAGCCAAACCATTCCATGATTCTGTGAAGGAGAAGTTCTGGCTTGAATCAGCACAGCTTCAAAAATCGGCACGGTCAAAATATTTTGTTTTCTTCAGGAAAAGCCAGACAAGGTCTGGAGGAACTTCTGCTGCTCAATGTCTGGCCAAAAAGAAGGGATGAGTGAGCAAAAACCCAGGGCTAGACTCTGCTCATGGTGTAAACCCAGAGTGACTCCACAGGTAGCCACAAGTTTAGGCTGGCAAAACTGAGAGCAAGGTTGGGCTACAGGTAAGGACTTCTATACTGAGTTCAATAACAACAGTTCTGCTTATGCAGCTTGGGGAAAAAAAAAAAAAAAAGGAGACTGGACTACAGAGCAACCTCATTTTTAGCTCTGTTGCTGATATGGATGGAAAACCCAATTTCATTTTATTAAAGGTGTCAAACTTTTTTAACAACCCAGACACCTACAGGGATAACAAATTCACATCCTCTGTACAGTAAATTGCATATTCAGCAGCTGTGAGGCCAATTAGACATTGAAATGACAAAGTGCTATCTCAGGCCAGCAGAGACATACTGCACAGAGACAGTGTTTAGTTTTATCATACTAGCAGTGTTTAGCTGTCATCTGTCACACAGGCTTAGGGGAAAGGGCCTCCACAGCTGGAACAGCTGCAATAGCTGGAATTGCAAGATTAGCACAATAAGTTGTTATACTTTTACCAGACCACTCAATTCACATCCAAAACTTAGGCCCAGTTCCAAATGCACTCTTTTTGTCAAACTATAGCTTTATGAATGAAGAGGAATTAGCTTTCAGCATTATAGCCCAAGGTTTCAGCAGTTTAAACCATTTGGCTGAATTGAGAAAGGTATTAAGAAAGCTGCAAAGATTAATTTCCTCTCCCAGCATATTCTCTCTCCCTTTTTTTTAAAGACACCTCTCACTTACAGATTTTTAAAAAGTAACTATATTAGACAAACTAAGTAAAATGCAATTATATGTGGCATTAAGTATCAGTTAATAGAGTGCATTAAAAAAGAGCAGCATAGATATCCTAATGGTTTAAATCAGAAAGCTAAAACCTTTGCTAACGTATGGAATTCTTTGAAACCTCTCTCCAAAGAATACACTGCTCCATTAGTGGTGGATTATTATTCTCTAAGGTCCTGTCCATGCTAGAAATGTCTGTAACCAACTATAGCTGTGCAATAAATTCAGTATACATACAATTATTCAAGTAGTTTATACCTTTAGTAGAAGTAAAAGAAAGTCAAAAGCTTTTTAATTGGAACCATTGTTTCCAGACTCTACTTTCCACACTTCCAACACATAGCAAAGGCAAGATAAACTTCTTAGTGTAAACCACCAACATTTACCTACTTAAAGCAACTGCCAAATCCATCACCACAACAGATATTTAATGTGAAGACTCCACTTTTTTTTAACATTGGGGCCTATCTTTGCAGTGTCAGCATCTGAACTACAACATATCCATAACATACACACCACTTACAATTGCCAGAGTTTTCATATTTCCTTGGGTTTTTTATGGGTAAAGTGGCCCTTCTTGACTGTGTTAGGAACAATATTTCAGCTCACCAGAACTAAAAAAACTTTATAGCACAGAATGTATTTTTCCACTGGTCGTTTTCTCCTGTAGCAGACTCCATTTTTCTCAGTCTGGGAAATAAAAGCCAGACTAATCCCTTTTAAATTTATTCCTACCCAGGAACCCTTGCAGGCTCTCCTGATGCTGATGTGGACATTTTGTTGATACAAAGTGCCCTGCAGCACATTATGTGCCAGATTTTGTCCTTTCTGTGCACCTGTGGCAATGCTTTCCCCTCCAAGAGGTCCTGCTAAGGCAAAGGTGCTTCAGGTGAGAGCAGCAGGTTATCCGACCTGCAGCGCTGAGGAAACACCAGGAACCTGCAGAGCCTCTGGGACTGTGAAACCCAACACCTCATCCAGACCCAGTGAAGCCTGAAATGCTGACCCCTCAGGGACCTTATTCCACTTGGCATCTGCCTGTTCTGACTTCCTTGGTGTTTGCCATTTGCTGCTCATCCCAAAGGCCCCGTGCCGACTGTGAGGGCACGTGGACACTGCCTTCCCCGGCTCAGGGGCACAAAGTCTCCACTGCTGGCAGACAAACACAAAGAGAACAAAAAAACCCCACTGTATTCACATGGCCAAGAGGAGATCTGGCTTGCTTGAAAGTGCTGTGTCCAGCAGGCTCATCATTACAACCTGGACAGACAGGCAGACCTGGAGGACAGACAGACCCTCAAGCACAAGGGGCTGCCTGGGTCCATGGGCTGGCTTTTGGGTGCCTGCTGCATCTGGAAAAACACTTCCTTCCAGAGGTGCTAAGGCAAAGCAGGGATTGATTAAAATGGCAAGAGATAAGTTATTTATTAAACTGTTTTCACATTTTCAGCTGTGTTAGAGAGCTTCCTGCAGCTGCCATAGAGACAACAGCTACAGACAATAAAACTTTATGAGCAATTTAAATTCTCTCTCCCCTTAGGAGATGGGGAAAAACAAGGACAACTGACTGTTTGCAGGTCTTGTGTATCTTGCCTTCATTAAGTAGGACTCTGTTTAAGCACTTATTATGCTTTTCCATCAGATAGTCACAGACTTTCATAAAAAGGATTAATTGTTTATAGCTTCCACTTTCAACAATACCCTATAAAAATACACTGCAGTCATATCTGATTATCCAATTTTGTTTAGTGCAAAGCACTCCCGGCACATCAGTCTGCTTATTTGCACGTGTCAGAAGAGCAACAAAATGGATTCCCGTGGGCAATGGAAAATAAGCTTTGCACTTGGAAAATAAAATAGTAATAACCACACAGTAAAACTGCAGATGCATGCAATAAATTAAATTTATCAACAGTCTTATATCATTAACACCCAAAATTTGCCCATAAATCTACCTCATTTGAGGCTTATTTAATGTTTCTTCTAGAGGTGGCTGGGAGCTAGAGATTCAAACTACGTAAGAACTGACAGGCATGAAGAAAGAAAACATTTCTTTCTTTCCCTATAAAATGTGCAAGTTCCTTGTCAAAGAGACACCAGCTTGAGGCATAAGATGGGTACATTTCTATCAGTTCACATTTCGACTTAGATACTTTGCAAACATCAAACAATAAGAAGGTAGAAAGAGGATCTGGTGAAATAAGAGTTTTCTCAAATGCCTAATACAATATAAAGAACTTCCATTTAATTTTCCCAGGATCTGTACATATATTTATGACTGAAACATATATTTATACTATATATGTTTCTACTTCAGGTAAATGCAACATGCACATTCAATACACATGCATTTAAAATTTTCCCATCTTGCAAGGTCTTACTCATTTCTTCACATACTTTATATTTACAAGATGTGGTGAGACTTAGCTTTTAACAGGTGCCTCTCAGTGTGCCAATCTAAATAGAATTATCCTTGATATTCAAAGCCTGCTCTGGTAAAAGACCAAGACTACTCTGAAATACTGCATGAATGAAAATACTGATGGATGGGAGAACAGTGCAAACAGAGTAATAAACAGTAAAGGGGTGTGACTGCTGATCATACTAGCAAAGAATGGGACCAAGGAAAATGAGCAGACTGTACCTCACATAACCTCACTGGAAACACAGGATGAGAAGTGAGGTATGCTGGAAACATAATTGTTTTGCAGCCCTGTTTTTCTGTTCTTTTAGAGCACCTGCATTGTGCTTTGAAAGAAAAGACAGTAGGTAGTAGGACTAGATGATCTTCATAGGGCCTTTCCCATCTTAACCACTCTGCAAGGCTGTGCTGCGATGTCACTGCCCAAAAAACGGGGTGATTTTCAAAAAGGAAAAAAAAAAAGTGATTTTCAAAAAAGCATCATATAGAAGAGGCAAACCTGTAATCCTCCACCAAAGGTAAAGGAAAATGCTGAGAACACTCATGCTGTACTGCACAGATGACTGAGGGAAGTTGTCAACCTTGCTGTCCTGCAGTGAATCCATGTGAAGTGCACATGCCAGGCTCAAGCCCAGTGCCTGAAAGAAGCAGGTTAGTATGAGACAGCATCACTTGGTTCCCATGAGTTGCCATCCTTCCTCCATAGCTCAGAACACTCCAGAATTTAAACAGCTGGGCCTTTCCTTTTCTTTTTTTGATGCTTTATTATAGCAGTAAGGCAGCAGATTGCTTATATTCCGTTTTTCTCGGACTCTTTTTAAAAGTGTGAATGAGCATGTGTGTATGTAGAAGTGATACCATAAGGACAAGCCACATTTTTAGTAAATATTACTTTAAATTACCCTGGAATGTAAAAGTGCACTTGTGCAAAACTAGCTCCCCAAAAAGGAAAGCAGAGCTGTAAACCACCCTGCCTGCAAGTTGAGCATGTCAGCAGGAGAGTCACTGTATAAGGGCATGTTTACAGGTCATGTAAGCCTGCACCTACACTGAAACTCATGCCCTAAAACACAGCACATGCAAGCACTCCATTGCCACAGACTCCTCTATGCAGGGGCCTTACATTGTAGCAGAAAACCAGCTGAGACCCTGTGGTCAGAGGACACCAGATTCCTGGGTGAATTTAAGCCTTTTCATCTCTATAATGTGGGGAGAGGAAAGCAGGGAGCAGCCTCTCACCTGTGACTGTCAGCACTGTGAACCTCATCACTGAAGCACCACAAGGTGGATTTAAACCAGTCCCTGCTTTTGAATCACTCCAGCAGTGACAGGCAATGGTCCCAGCTCAATTCCAGCTCCCCTCAGCTGCAGTGCAGTGGACTGTGCAAGCCTTTTTCACCTGGTTCATTTCAAAATCCAGCTGGCAAAGAAGCTGCTTAAAGGGCTCTGCCTTTCAACATACAGCAAGGGCAGTCAGACCCAGCAACATCTGTGACAGCCACATACACCTGTGCAGTGACAGCAGTACTGACACATGGGTAACTGTCAGTAAGGCTGATGCTGTCAGTAAAGCCATAAGCAGAAGGAAATGAAAAATTAAGGTACAAACCAGCTGGTTTTCAGTGATGCCAGAATGTTGTACAATGCCTGTGATGCAGATAGAGAGAGAGGGAGGCATGAACTGGGTAACAAGGATAATGGCAGGTGACACCTTTTGCTCTGGCAAGTCACTTAACTCTCACAGGCTTTGGGCCTCCCTTCATTCAAGTCTTTATTAGATCTGTAAGACAGGAACAGTGTCCCAGCCTTAGTCATTACCCTGTTTTACTGAGTCCCTTATTTGGGCTGAAACTGATTTGCCAGTGTAATGCAGATAAGCAAATAAAAATGCGCAGTTTTGGATGTTGTCACTTCTGAGAACACAAATGCACACTGTCCATTTCCCTGCAGAGCTGGGATCTTGCAGTGACACAAGACTTACTGCTGCAGGTCTTTCCTTTGGCAAGTCTCATTTTGGAAGTGAAGTTACATTACTGGGAGTGGGAAGGGAGTAATTCTGCAATAAACAGAAAGACACCAGAAATGGTAACGTTTTTGGTGATATTCTTACACATAAAAGCAAATGGAGACTGTGCAGAGGTGCAGCTTGACCCTGTAACCCTACAAGCATTGAGAAAATAGTGAGACTTAAGAATAAGGAATATGTTTGGGGTTAGGGGGTAATAAATCACTGAACTGGAATCTGAAATGCTAGGCTCTTCTGTTCAACATACTGCTCCAGCATCCCCAGCCTCCATCAGATGCCCTGCATGCCATACCAGGCTGAATTCAACCATATGTTTGTAGCTAAGCTATGAAATTCATTTGTCAAGTCCTGGGAGTTTTTGGCAAGTTATCCTGTGCTATCTGTGTGGTCTGCTACACTAGAGCAGGCATGCAGAGCATAGTAACAGGAATGTCTATAGGATCCAGGGGCAACACAGCTGATGATTTCCCTTCTCAGACTTTTAGTGCTGTTTAATAATGAATGGAGATGGAGAGGACTCGGGTGGAAGCTGTTTCAGCACAGTTTCAGGCTTAAAGCCTGCTGAAGGCTGCTGGAACAAGCTATAAATACATATCTGAGCTCCACGCCAACTGTGTAGACTCAGAAGCTGCTTGCTTCATTCAGGGACTTCACCAAAGAGTCTGGAGCCTCTTGGACTAGAGGTAAGTCAGTGGCTGGCAGAAGTCACATTTTCCTTGTGAAAGGGGATGTGGAAGATGCTAGGACAATGCAGGGGCAGATGACGGATAGGAAATGGTTTCTCGGGTGTTTTGAAAGGAAACACATAATCCAGAGTTATGGACCCTCATTAATCAGGCAGAGTAGTTCTGAGGAGCCAAATCTCACAAGAACAGCCGTAGGACTTGGAGTCATCCGTAAGCTCTTCCTAAGTGAACTCTTGGCATGACATTTGCCCAAATTCTCCATCCCAATTCAAATATCACCACCTTGGCCTATGAACAGTTGCTTAGTGGCTCTGATTCAAGCTGATTCACAACAAAAGATAAATCTTTCTGCACCTAAAAAAAGAAAAAGCTGCTGAGAAATTCTTCAATTCCTCTGCCTTGTGCAATCTCAGGCCAGGAGTTTTTGCAACAAGGTCAGTCTCATTTCTTCATCTCACTCTGAACATCGCTCTTCCTTGCAGTGTTGATTGCTATGGGTAGTCCTGCCACCATATTTTTTAATAGAGCACAGAATGCAGAAAGGAGGTAGAACTGTAAGAAAGAAGTTTAATTGACATTTTTGATATACAGCATGAAGCTGTCACTTTAACAGAGATTAACAGGCTGTATGGCAGGAAAAAGCTAGGATCTTTCTCAGCCTCAGATCATCTCATCTGCAGAAGGAACTTCTGCCCCTGAAGGTACCATCTAAACTTTTCCATGGTGAAAAGATCCATGAAACCACTGTTACATGGAGAAGTGCTGCAATTTGCCTCCCAGTGACAATGCAAAGCCATCTCTAAGGCTTTGTGCTGACACTCCTGGTCCCCCAGCAACCTTGCTGCCCTTCAGTCCTCAGAGATTCTTTTCAGCTGTTCTAAGATGTATAAACTCAAATAGCCCAAACTTTGACAGCCTGCACATCTGGAACTGAGTCATCATGAATGCCAAACTATCTTCATTTCACCTGAGGATGGCAGAAGACACAGGCACTCAGCACTCCTCATCCTCCAACCCCAACTGTGTATCCAACCTTCAGGCTCCAGAGGACAAATCAAACTCCTCTGTGAAAGCAACATCCTGGAAAAACCAGCCACAGGTTCTCTCAGGTAATCTGAAAGACAGCCATGTTTCAAATCTGTCCATTAAACCTGACAGAAAATCATAACAGTGCCATCCAGGAAGGATTTAACCATAGTGCATAAAATCCACTTCACCACTTTGGCACAGGGAAAGCACAAGATGATATAAAAATAAAGTCTTACAAGGTATATGACACACTCCAGGCTATTTTCTCTGATAGAGCTACACCTCTGAGCAGAGATCCACTTACTTAGAGATGGCTTCTAGTGCTATATTGTAGCAGCTGTTTCCCACCTCCCACTGAGGTTATACTTAACCTGCTAAGTTTCAAACACACACTGATCCAGGCTGAGGTCCTGAGATGCTCTGGGGAGGAAGGACAGCTGTTTCCCTGTACTTGTCCCAGCACAGAGAGGGGACAGGCAGTGTCAGGCTGGCCCTTTGTCAGGGATGCCTTAGCATCACCTCTGTGCTTGGAGCCAGGTACTCACCCAAGAGCTGCACTGCACGGGTGAGCCCATAGACGTCGATCAAGGCCCAGAGGGGCTCTGCCGTCCTCACGCCGCTGAAGAAGAGCATGGCAGCGGAGTCATTCACCCGGTAGAAAACGCGTCCCTTCTTGTCCACCCAGAAGGCTATGATGTTCCCCTCGTTTGCAAACTCTTCTGGCAGAGCCTTGGCCCAAAAGCCGCTCTGGGAAACCAAGTCAGGGCACGCATACTTTGGCAGAGTGTCAGGGTTGATCCTCGATGGATCCTTGGAAGTAAAGCCGAGTCGAAGAGCCCCACTCCAGCAGCACTGCTTTTTAGTGATCTGCAAAGACAGCAGCAGCAATGACAGCACTGGGCACCTGAACACCACCTTACACACTGCAGGCTTTATGCATCCAACATTGGTGGCCAGTGAGCAGACAACTCCACCAGATTTAGGAAACATTTTACCCACCAAACACTGCTGTAGCTTCCTCAGCTGCACACAGCAATGCCACTGCACACTTAGGATACAATGCCCATACTTAAAACCAAATAAATCAAATTAAATCTATGTGGATAGGTGAAATGTAATTACAGCTGCATGATGATTCATTTCTATTTCTAGGGTAATTCCTTTTGGCCTAAGAATAACCCACACACAAAATGTGCCAAAAATGGGCACAAGACCTTTTATCTCAGCAGAGGTCTTCCATGTGCTCAGATGATGGGGTCTCCCATCTCCCTGAACTGAGAGAAAAGGTCCAGAATCACAGTTATCTCCACAGGGTTTTCTGGGTTAGTCAGGCAAGTAAAAGATAGTCTTTTCCCTTGTTTAACTTGTCATATTGGATGACATATTGAAATCACAGCCTTGTAGCAGAGAACTTGTGTGTGGGAAGGCACAATATAGAGTATTTGACTTTGTTAAATACAAAATTTTGAAGCAACAATAGATGTTCTCTTATGATTGGGAAAACCTACTTATTTCAGCTGTGAATGGTGATTTGCGAAATATATTGTGCATAACTACACCCCAACCTGTCAGTATGCATTTACTCAGTGTGTATGGGGTCAGGAATATCTGCTGTGGTTTTTGGAATGGTTCATGTGCTATACCCATCCTTCTGCACCTGACAGACAGCAGAACAAAGGATCACAGATACCTCAAGAGCCATCAGCTTCTACTCACAAGAACTGAGCCCCGGCCAGCAGGGGATCGGGGGAGCAGGCAGCAGGTCCTAAACACATGCAGCACATTGAAAACACTACCCAGTTATAAGGTCTCTTTTTTTTCCCACAGAAGCAAGGAGTCTTCCAGAGTTAGTACAGTCCTCAGATGATGTCCTTGGTGAAGTTTTTCCTCTCATTTTATTGATTATCAATAATAAATTGGAGAGGAATTGTTCCTCTTAAAGGGGTGCACCCTGTCAGCATCCAGACTACGACATGAAATTTCTAAGGATGCTGGATCCAACTTTGATGTGGGGCCAAGACAGTTCCTGCATGCCAGTTGACCCACAATCACTGTATCTGTTCACACTTTGAACCTGCAGCAAACACAAGAGCACTTGAGACAGTCGTCTTCCATCAGTGCCTTGGCAGCATCAAGCAACTCCACTGCTGGCCACAGGACAAGAGCAGAAACATGGACAGGTACCACCTACCAGATGTCACACAGAACTTGCTGCCTTTCTGTAATTTCATGCTCTGCCAAAGCACTAATGGCTCAGATGAATGGCAATGACATTGCCATTCAAGAGACTGAACTGTCAGGATTGCAGGACTGTTCTCAAAAGCCCAGCAGCAGCCTCACATGTCCCAGCTTGGAAGCACAGAAATTTCACCAAGGAATCTACAAGACATTTTCTTTGGACTTCTGAATTCCCTGCTAATCAAATTTGTAAATACCGTGTTTTTCTTTTACATATTCCTCTCCAAGGCAAATCTGGAACATGTGTCCTTGGGGTCACAATAATCTCACAACAAAGACATCGTTCAAAGCCTAGAGATTTCTGTTTTATAATTAAAGTATCAGAGAAAATAACTCAGAGCTCAGAAAAAAGTTATCAATGGACAAGTTTTCAGTTAAGAGAGTGCTGCTCTTTATCCCTCTCCCTCCAGGCACCTCAACTGTTTACATGAAACACTTGAGCACTGATCTTAGTCCCAGGAACCATGGGAAGCTCCTGCTTGCAGGGTGGACACTGGGATGACAGTAAAAAGGACTGAAGCAGATTTGCTATTTTATATACCTGGCTAGGGTGGGATGGCATCATGCATGTCCCCAGTAGAAGTGGGGTTAACAGGGTGTGCACATGACAAAACATAATACACTCCAAGAAGAAGCCTGGGTTATTTTTTGCAGCAAATTTACTGCAAGCCCTAAAAGCTTTTGGGTCTAAGATAAATATGGCCTCATTGTCATTTGTACAATTCAGCCTCTTGCCAATACTTCACAGCAATCACAGGCAGCGTGAAGTAAATATTCATATGGTAATTGAGGCTGCACATGTTCCATGTATTAATCAGCACCTATAAACAGTTCTCAATACAGTCTGACCACAAGCAAACTAATATCCAAATTAAAATAAAGTATAAAGCCTGCCAAGAATTAGACACAGCTGGACAAAGGGCACAACGTTTTTCTAAAAAAGGCAACAGTTAATGATGGACCAAATTCTCTTTTCAGCAGCCACTACTAGTACAAAAGCTTGGGAGGTCCACTGGGTACCAGAAGGGGAGGAAAACACAGAATCAACATCCAAACTGCTAAACCATTGCTACTTTTACAGATTCAGGCTCCTGATCTTTACTGCCTTATGCCATGTTTGAGAGCTATACTTCCTAGCAATGCCCCAAATTACTTGGAAGAAAGCATACTGGAGCATGTGCCTCTGAGGCTGCTTGACAGCCATATTCCCATATTCCCAGAGCTGCAAAATAATGTCAGAATATAACCTGAGATACAATAGCTAACAAATATAATGAAATCTCCTTATTTCTTTCCTCAGTTTTCCAGAGGGAGTTTAGACTTTATAGGACATGAATGACTGGGCTCATGGTTAGTCTGTGGCTGATAAGAAGGTCTAAGATGCTCTTTTCCACAAGCACAAAGAACAGTGAGGCAGTTACAGGATAGACTTACCATACAAAAGCAAGGATGTTTTCACATTTCATCCCTCCCTAGAGCACAAATTCTGCTAAAGCCTGTTGATTACTCCCATGAGACCTTCCCATTGGAGTCAGCAGGAGCTCTGCTTATAAATCTCTTGTGCAGATTTGCATGCATATCCTTCACATACGTTATGCAAGCTAAAATCCCCAAATACACAGATAAACAAGTATGAATTTCCAGAGATAGCTACCTTGTTTCAGAATGAGGAAGAAATAACCCAGAACCTTTGCCTAAACCACTACATCCACTCAAATCTTTGATGGTGTCTTCAAAAGTGAAATGCTGCTTTCATCTCCTCCCAGATTATTTGTCGCAGTTGCTTGTCCAAACTGCTGGCCAACATGGGAAAAATCTCATTAGGCAATGTGAGAGATTCCCGCTGGGCTTCCAGCCTGGATAGAAGCAGTAAGAGCTCCACAGGAAGCATAACAAACCTGTAGTGGGGATTTTCTATCTCTGGGCCTGAGCCTGAAATCACTGAAATCTCCACATATTTCCAAAGGAAGCATGTCCCTCATTCCTTGCTCCTTTGCTGGCTGTGAGGGAAGAGGCAGGGAAGGCTGAAATGCTGCTGCAGGACACAACAGTCCAGGACCTCTAGAAATGGGCAACAGCAAGATCATTCAAACCATGTATTATGCTGACAAACCTTCTGGAAAACTCTTTCTGCATAAATGAAGGATTTGCAGTCAGATCATTCATGTGTGCCATGAACTAAAGGGGCCAAAGATGACCTTTTTTTGTTCCACTAAAGGCATGAATGAAGTTGGCTATGAACAGAAATACGCAGTCCCATAAACTAGAGGGCATAAAGATTGAAAAGTATCTATAAGTTGCAAGGGTCCCAAGCTCCTTAAGATGCTGATAATCTGAAAAGTGCTTCAGTTCCTAAAGACATGGAGGAGTTTCTTCATCAGAAAGCAGCTCCTGGTGCTCATGGAGGCATGTTGTCTTAGAGGAGATGGATTTCTCATGCCAGCTGCAGCATAGCATGGTACCAGGGGTACAAACTCCATCCTCCAGACTACCACAGACACAAAGGAAGTGAAATCAGCCTGTGCCAGTGAGAAAAATGTGGTCGCTGCAATGTTCTCTCCTCTGATCTTAATGCTATCAGGTGACTGATTCAACAAAGCAGTCAGCAGACTGCCAGAAAGGTCCTTTTCTTAGACAGCAACAGTGGTCACACTGACTGCTCCTTTCATCCTTTCCTCCAAACTCTTTTGTTTTTCCTGCCAAGCATATGAACAAGAACATTCACTTCTAGGTCCTTTTTGACCTCTTATCTCCTGGCTTTCCAAGCAATCTCAACTTAATCCGTTGTACTTATTTAACATCAATGTAACTATTTTTGGAAGGTGGATTTCCCTTTTGTTTTCAGTTTGTACAGCAGTCTGTACCTATGGCTCCAAGAACTACAGTGACAAAAGCAGAAGTACCAATGAAGATTGCAGATCTTTATGGCCAAGATCTGACTGCTGCGCTTTTCAAGGAAGGGCTAAAGATCTGCTGCAACCACCAAAGCCCCCTGCACCCCAGCATTCACCCCCAGCAGATCCTGTGGCAAAAAGGGAAGGTATAATTTACTCACCTTAAGCCTGACTTGTTCATAAATAACAACGGGCCTGTTGCTGAAGGTAATGGCATTGCAGAAGCTAGCCTGGCGCTTCACCACCTTCTGTGTTGTGTCCATGATGATCTGGGATCCCTTTGTGTGAGGATGGAAAAGCAGAGGGCTGATGGACAGAGTTCTACATTGTGGGATGGGGAGACAGTGCTTCTGCTTGTGGTGGCATCGGTGGGAGGACGTTGAAAACGACCCACCAATGGAATCTGAAAGCAAAAGGGGAAAAAGGGCTTCAAATATACTGTGAGTAATATGAAAATTTTCAATTTTAAAAAAAAAAAAGCAGAGGTACTTCACATAGAAAGTATAGGTAAAACAAAACAAAGGTAGCCAAATCCTTAAACTGTAAACCACCAAGGGATTTTACAGCATCTTCTGCAGTAAAAAGTGCAAGGATACTGAAGACTCCTGTTGGGACAATGTGACAGTACAGAGCATGACATTGGGACTGCACCTGTGCCTGGGTGCCCTATCCACCTGTGCCACGTGCCAGCTCAGGCACATACATTGCTAATTTATACAAGCACCACTGAGCAGTGACCCACCTGGATCTCTCCACCAACTCCCTTCCAGTCTCCTCTCTCCTCAGCTGAGATCCCACATGTGAAGGCATTGACCAGCACACTATGATTCCAGTGAGGAAAGGTAAGAGGGAGAAAGGCCGTGAAGGATGGAAGAAATGACATCTTTCTCGGATGGAAGAAATGACATCTTTCTCCACTCATGACTCTACAGAAAGACTTGACACAGGATCAGCACAGCCACAACAGCAGCTTTGTTCCTGAACAAATGGACAGGCACGTTTTTTTTCAACAGGGAGCCTGCAGCAGTTCAGCTCAAAACAACCACTCTGCTGAACACAAGTCATCTGCTTCCTCTTCCTTGTGTGCACACACACGCTACATCATGCACATATGTTCAGGAGGAAATACTCCTAAATTTGGAATCAGAGTACCAATAGAATACAGGACTATTCTGTGACAGACTGAAGGATGCTACAAAAGCAAATATGATCTTAAGAATGTGCCAGTTTGTGCTGCAGAGATGCATCACTAAACAGTACTCTTCAAACACACAAACTATAGAAACTAATTATCTATATTCTTGACACAAATTAATTGCTCACTACTATGTCTTTCTACAGCTACTATAAAATAATGCTTGCACCTCTAATATAACTCTTGGTTTTGCAATAAAAAGTCCAGACTCTCTTCCTTCCAGCCTTTTGGGTAGTCTTAGCTTGTAGCTACACAAAGCTGTAACAGCACATCCTGAGGTTGAGTGTGATTAACTATCAGCAGAACTTAAAATGCTGGCTTCTGATGTGAACACTATAATTCAACTTCAGCATCTGTCACTCTGGCCTTCTCATCTCCTTGCTGGGGTTTTTCCTCCCATTTTCAGCAACAGTGCTGTTCCTTCAGAACACAGCAGGGAGGTCATACAGCAGGGCTGTTACCTTAAACACTTTCATTAATGCTTTATGGGAGAGATGAATCAGCTGGGAGTTTTTTGATGCCAGAAGTGATGTGGAATATGTCAACTTCCTTCTCCTGTTCCTCACTCATGGAGGAGAAATAAGCTGCAGAGTACAGGGAAAAAGTAGAGGTTAACCTGAGCGGGCAGGTCATGGAGGGAAACCTTTGGGAGGAAGAGACTGCACGAAAGGGGAGCTTGACAGGAGGAGGTCAGGATGCAGAAGCTCACATGAGCCTGACCTTTTCCCTTTGGAAAGGTCACTGCTGACCTGGGGTGGTGCACCCTGCCTTTCCCCACAGACCAGGCTGGGTGGTCAGAAGACAACACAAGCTGCAGCAGGCCCACAGACAGAATCTTCTCAGAGTACTGCCTAAAACCTGTTTAATTAGAGACCAACTCATGCCCCAAAGAACAGGAGGTTGAATTCCTTCCAGTATCACTACACTTTTGCAAACTAGATGTGTTCTCTACTATCACCCCTTTGAAACTGCTATCTTGTGACAAAAGTCACAAGAGAAAGATCATGCCTGTCTGAAAACAGCCTCTGTGTTGAAGGGCTGCAAACCCAGAGGTGCAGCATGGAACCCTGTACAGCTTTCCAGCTTCCATGCTGGGGGTCACAAAGAACAGCAGCTGCTCACTCCTTAGGTTTGACCTCATTTCTCCATCCATGCCCAGTTCTGGATGCTGTTTGAACTATTGCACCCAGCACAAGGTTTGAACCCTGAACACAATGTCCCCATAATACCATAAGCCCTGCCAAGAGTGCAGCAGAAGTGCTAAAGCACCACTTGGTTCCCTGATCCACAAGGCCATGGACTGGATCTTCTGATAGCTGTAAGTGAGCCAGGGTGAAGGAGATGCTAACATGAACCACACCACAACACAGCTGAACTGCTCGGCCTTCAGTGTCCCACTCCTAGGAGTATCCTTTTTGGAGCTGTTTGGTAAAGCAGAGTGTTTCCCCTAAGCTGGCACACTCCTGCCCTGTGCATTACATGTCCCTGGTCTCCTGGATCTCAAGGCATGAACAACATCCTGTATACAACACACTACACACAAGCCAACACTGGCAGTTCTCAGCTTAGAAAAATGCAGCTCAAAACCTGTTAGGGGCTTTCACCAGAAGTGTTCATGCTCTGCAAACATTAAGCATAATCTTAAAGGCTTGGGATTTCTTGAATGCTGCAAGAAATGTCTGGATTTATTTTTTAAAATATACATTTTTGCCAGTTGAAAATATCTCATTAGGCACTTATGAGAATACTGTAAAATCATTTCAGATTGGAAACTGACTGCAAGGTATTAAAGAAAAATTTCTTACAGTGTGTGAAATAAATGTCATTCAGAATTGAAAGAAACAGAAAACAAGACCTGAAAACAGAGCCCAAAGACTGACATGCAGTAGCAAATGGAAATGACATATCCTTGTTTGCCTGGGGAGAAGGAGAGGTCTGGGGTGGGGACAGAGGTACCTGTGCTGCAGGCAAGGGAAAGTGAAATGAGCATGCAGGGCAAACACCACACTATGAATGGAGAAGAGTGTTGCAGTTATTACCTTATCAAGAGAGGCTGACAGTGCTTTATCTGGCAGGTGGCCTTACTGGATAAGCACTTAAAAGGGAAGGATTTTGAGAAGGAAGAAAAGGAAACCATGTGTGGGTGTGGGGACAGGGACATCCACACAGCACAGCAGAAAAGGCCTGCCCCTAGAGGAGTATCCACGCAGCCTTCCCAAAGCTGCATAGTTAGTTAGCAGCACAGGGAGAAAAAATCAACTGAGATGAAAGCTTGTAGTCCTTACCATTTCTCGAGCCGGACCCATACTTTTGAAAATTGCCAGTGAAATACAGAATAACTAGTTATGCTGATCCTTTATAACCTTTTATATTTGTTAATAAAAAGCTCAGAAGGATAAAACATATTGAAATTGTTGTGCTAGACTTTGTAAAAGGATTCTTAAAAGCACAATTTGAAATACAGTTTACTAAAAATAAACATTAGCTTAACACCAGTGGAAACTTGAAAGGGATTGCAAACCTTGTTTTCTCACATGCAGCCTGACCCAGGGCATGTGTACAGAAGAAAGAGAACCATAAATTAATGCAAATCTTCACTGCCTTTAAAAACATGTTTGCTGTTCTTGAGGGAGTAAGTAATAATGTATCTCCAGTCTATATCCAACTCTCCCTGGGCCTGTGGGATGACAACGACCCTGTCAGATTGCTGTCACCACAGTGAAGTACTCATGTTTGCATGGCAAGACAACCAAGAATCCAAAGCAAAGCTTTCATTCTCCACAGGAAGAGACTATAGCTTTGCAAGTGTTGGGGTATTCAATGATAGAAATGCAAAGGGTTAATTGTAGAGTGCTAAATCCAAATTAAGGAGCGGTTTGGGTTAAACTTTAGTGAATTAGGGAAATATCTAAAAGGTGGATCTCAGCCAGCTGGTCAGATCTAGCATTCCCATCCAAGACTCCAAAAGAAGTCAAAGCCAAAACATAACTTATTTTCATCTGTGCTATTTTAGAGGTGACAAGATGTATCAAGTGAGGAGGTTCGTGCATAGGGTAAGATTTTCCATTTAAATTGCAAACTGCAAGACAAGAGGCAGGTGCAGACAAACCACATGCATATGAAAGGAGATAATACCAGTCCTTTTTTTTTTTTAACCTGAAATGCAAAGTTGTCTAAGTTGTCTTTACAGTAAGAGATATGAAAGACAACAAGGCTAGTTTTACAGCATCTGTGAGAAGCCTCCCCCCAGCCAGTATAAAACTTGGTCAACAGAAGCTGGAGTTG
Source organism: Hypocryptadius cinnamomeus (assembly GCA_013400635.1). NCBI lineage: Eukaryota > Metazoa > Chordata > Aves > Passeriformes > Zosteropidae > Hypocryptadius > Hypocryptadius cinnamomeus. Next base: position 338,540 of record VYZP01009828.1, read on the forward strand.
TTTGCAGGATGATCTGCAATGGATCCATCTTTCAAACCTGACTGACAAGTGGTGGGAAGGGAGTGGTTGATTTGTGTGGAGCCCTCAAAGTGAAGAAGCTGATCTTTCATTTCATAAAGAAAAATTAAATTAGTGGAAGAGATTAAAAAAGTGACAGTAAGGACAAAGGGCAGGAAAATAGGTGCAACAGGTGAAATTTGTAATAAATACAAGCACAGCAAGACTTTGTTTATCAAGGGCAGAAGAGATGACTTCAAAGCTTCAGAACAGAAAGGAAAGGAGAAAGGCTGTGTCCTGAAGATTAGGATAGATGCAAGTGGGATCTGCAAGACTCATACTCGTGTGTTTGAGGGCATTTAGGAGGATGAGATGAGAGAGAGACTGGCATTTCCTCTGTCTCTCTGCTCAGCTGGGATGTGCATTTGCTCTCTATCACTTGCAGTGCTGTAACTGAGAAGCAGAGCCATGTCCTGTCCAACAGGATGCACAGAGACAGCAACCTCTGCAGGAGTGCCAGGCAGTGACCTGGGAGTGGGGCTGTTTTAGCAACACAGCTGAACACCTCAACTTAGGAGTCCCTGGTCAGAACCTGGATGTGAGGCTTTACAAAAGCTTGCTTGAAGACAATGCTGAGGCTCTGACTATCAGTGAGAGTCAGGAGTGTGGCAACTTTTGTAAAGCTTGAGAAAGGTAGATAAAAGAGCTGAGGAGTGACAGGAGAATAAGAACTCTGCTTCAGTTATAATAATCCTGAGTTGTCTGTATTTTTTTTTTTTGTAAGGCAAAATACTCAGAGCAAAAGTTTAGGCTGGTCAAAGTAGATTTAAGTACTACAGATGAGAAGTGAATCTGTTAATTGGCTACAGGAAGGATAAGGCTGAACTAATGTTTGTTGTTGAAATTACACAGAGAGATGAGAAGATGTCTCTGTGCAGAGCCTAGAGAAGACTCTGCCAGATGAGGGAAGGAAGATGAGGAAGACCCTCAAAATGCAGGAGAGGTAGAAGGAGAGGACAGCAGGGCAGGACTGAGCTGAGGAGGCAAATGCTCACACACACCATCTCCAGGAGGAGCAATCCAGCTGATGGCTCTGCAAGTACTTCAAAAATACCAAGGCTGATCACGCCCTTTTCTTTGTTGAAGAATAGATGATAGGAAGAAGAAAAGCATGAATATAGTTCTGTAAGCATACAAGGCTGTTGAGAAGAAATCTCTTCCCCTTATAAATGAATTTTTAAATTCCATATCTTCAGTTACGATGCTTTGTAATCATTGACCATCTCCTGGTCCCAATTAGGCACTGTTTGCTCAATGTCTGTCAGTCATTCCCAAAAATTCAGCTACTCTTGTGACACACCACAGAGACCTCTGGTACCACTCCACTTCCCATGGATGCAGATCCTTTCCAGGTCCCCCCCTGCCCTCTCCCCATGCAAATCCCCCCGAGCCCCTCTGGACCATAAGCCCAGTAAGCACATAAGAACAGCAGAGCATAAGTAAGCAGCCATATGCTCCCTTCTGCCAGGTAAGGAGAGAGGGGGTGAGCAGCCCCCCTGGAAATTGCTGGGCAGGAGGAATTGCCTTGGGAGCTGCACCCCCAGGCTCCAGACAAATCCATGGAAAGGGGACTGACATCCCTGCATCAGCAGCAGCCACTCCTCCCTACAGCAGCTTCCAGCAGCTCCTCTGATCCACAGGCAGGAACAACTTGCATGTGCAATAATCACGTTTTTGACAGCAGGGAGGCATTTCTGACCTTGCTCTCTTTGCATCTTGGTGATACTGCAACTTTATTTTTCTTACTATAGCTTACTAACTTATTATTGTATGTTGATGTTCTGGGTAGGAAATTAGAAGATCAAAGTAAAAAATCATGCTGTGGAAGCATCTAAGATTTCTTTCTTGATTTAGAACATTTTTGCTCTACCTGTGATCAGGCAGGCTCTGACAGCAGAGAAATGTAATAATATATATATGTCTTCTAACAAAAGAAAGCAAGTTAAGTCTAGTTAGGTTTATGGTCTAGGGATGTTTCAAAAATTCTGTTTATCATCCTCCTGTGAATGTGCAGTTTGTTAATCTCCTCCTTTTCTAATATCTGATGCTTCAGGAGGAATAGAAACAGCTTGCCCAGGGTGATGGCTGATCTGTCTATGCTGCAGATGGTGGGACATAAGGAAGAAAAACACCCAGAACTTTCCATGCTCTGTTCTGCTGATAATCCTTATCTTCTCAAAGATAAGCTGATACACTGTTGGCCATAAGATTACATATAATTTATAAGTTATGTTTGCTTTTCTGACTCACTGCATTAACAAACCCGCTTCTTGCCATAGCTCCTTTTCCAGAAACTGCCCAGCTGGGATATGCCATTGACCTCTCACATCTACTGTAACTCCAGTTAATCATTTCCTTAGTATAGATCAGAACTATGCACAGAACATGTTACACTTCCATTAACATTACAGAATTCCTGCTAATTTATAATCATGTAAACCAAGCCCAAGTAGTCATTGCAGACATTCAGCTTAGAGCTGTGCTGCTGAGATTAGGGCCAGCAGCCCTTCATCCCCCTCTACACAGGTCCCAGGGTGCAGTACAAATACTTGCAGCCACCAAAGCCTCACAGTCACAAGTTGGGTGTTCCCACCGTGGTGCTGCCTGCACTGCTGCTTTCCCCTTCCCCTCCAAGCACAGCCACGATGAACAGCAAAGCTGCTGCCCCACAGGCAGCCCTGTCTCCCTGCACAGCCACAGCCAGCAGAGCAGCCACTCTCAGAGAGTTCATGACAGTTCATACTGAAAAAAAAAAAGAAAAAAAAAAAGACATAAAAGCAGAGCCCGAGTGCAAATATTTTACGGCTGTGTAGTATTTCCATGCACTACAAATCAATGTAAAAGATGTTTTCTTCAAGGGGCCTCATATAGGCTGTGTTTTTAAAATGCATTCCCCCTGCTAAATATAAATCAGTAAGAGTTTTTGTTCTTCCAAAAGATTAGCTAGCCTCAGTATTTTGGGATCTAATTCTGGAATACTTGTTGAGGTGCCAGCATTCTCTTCCAATTTAAATACAGTTTAATGGAAAGTCTATCCTGGGCACATTTTCCATCTACAGTGCAATAGCTTGAAAGTTTGAATACTGAGAGTTCACCAGAAACAGAGGTAACCTATCAAGGTTAAACTTCATTTATTTGTCAGGATTAGAAAGGATGTGGGAGCAATGGAGAGCAGGAGAAAGCAAACGGAAGAGCAGTAGGGACGAGCAAATGGATCTGTAGAACCAAAATCCCAGAGATGGTAGAAATGGTGTAGCCTACTGACAAAGCCATGCAAAGAAAATTAGAGAAGCTGTGGTTCTGAACTCTAGCACCTGAATTTGCTTTGAGTTGTATCTGTGTAAAATCAAAGATGCGCCCCTAGACTCAAGATGCTGAATTAGGCCCACATCAGGCTACTCCCATTGCATATTTACAATATAATAGGATGCTTTTCTTTGCATCAGTGGAAAGAGACAGGGTATTTTGTGGAGAATATCTGAATTGCGCTTATCTGGATGATCCACTGGAGGACCCTTCCATATCCTGAGTGTCTTGTTTAGCACAGTTCCCTAATCAGAGACCACCTCCAATCAAGAAAGACATGCACTGGGATGAATGGTAGAGCAGTGGAAGAGCATCTCCTCTTACCCAGCTGGAGAGTTTAGATTGTGTTCAGCACCAGGTATCATGAAGTTTGATTTTGTAATGACTTTTCTACAGACTCCCAGAAAGCAGTTTTTCTTCTATCATACATGACAATTACACATGGAGTGTGCCTTTTTTCTAATGTAAACATCAATTTAGAGTCACTTCAAGATACTGTAAAGGTGGGTCATTTTGTGTGTGGTCTTGTTTAAAACCGCAGTGCTCAAACCATTCTTGTTCACACTCTTCCTCCTGAAATTCCCCTGCTGTTTTTCCTTGCAGGTTCTCTCGAGAGCATGATTGCCAGGAGCAGCTCCTTACCCCATCCATATTTAAACTGGTGAGGTGCAGTGATCTTTTGCCAAAATTATCTGATGTTGATGTGGCGATGTCCCCAAACTCAGGTCACTGCTCTTTCCTTGCTGTAGACTGGTAGCTGTGGAAATACTATCACCCCGTATGTCTTTTTTATGTCTTTTTTTTTTTTTTTTTCTTATTTTAATTTCTTTCTGATCAACTGAAAATTCCCTTTTTCAGCATCACAAAATTGCACTTCTCTCTTTGCTGTTATTTGGAACAGAGTCCAAATTATTTCCATCCGCATCAGTTACCCAAATGTCAAAGACTTCCTTTCAATATGAAGTCCAAAAGCAGTCCTAAAGGGAAGTTCTTTAAATATATATCTACTCAGGGTCACCTGGCTGCTGCTTATGCAGGGGAGTTTTGTAGGGTTTATGTTCTTGTGAAATGGAATATGAAAGTGCTTACAAAGGAAAAATTACCTGAAACTCTAGTCTTGCTCCACACTGACTAGACCCAAAAGACATTGATTCCACTGGCTTTATTTCCTGTTTGGCAGCAAATAAATCCTTAAAGTAAGGGGTTATTTGAGCTAGCAACTTATCAGGCAGGTCAAAATTTACTATTACTTTTACTATTTGGCCACACTTAACATACTCTTAAATATTTCAGGATTATAGGAGCCACATTTTTTTTTAAATTCTTCCTTTCCACTCTCTTCCTCTGTCCATTTCTTCTTCAGGAAAACTCACATAACATACAACCTTCCTCTCTGCTTTCTCTGCCATCCCTTCCTCCTTCTTCCTTCTCCTCCCTTGCCACAAGTATTAAAGTTTCTCAGCCACTTCTCTCTTTCAAGTCTTCCCCTTCCTTCACTGGCCCCACTTTATCCAGCATTTCTCTCTGATTTAGGTTTACTCCTTTTTTTTTTTTTTTTCCAACCTCTTGTACTATTCTGGTTTGTTCTCCTCATGCTTCATACCCTCTTATTTAAAAAAAACCCAAACAACTCCCTGTCTCCTAAAGCACAACAGGCCCCCGTGATTAACCAAGGCTCTCCAATCTCACAAAATTATAAAGAGATGGATTTATTTTGGCAGACCACTAGTTAATCTGTAACATATTCCTGCAAAGTAACTTGCACTGGGTACTAAATGAAGCAAAAATTTGTCATCAAAATGGCATTTTTTTAGGTACACTGCTGGGATGAAAGCACAGAGCTCCATGCCTGACTCCCACCATCACCCTCTTAAACTCCCAGTGCACTGGCAGAGACAGCACAATGGCCCAGATGTAAAGCTCCCAGCCCAGGGCACCAGCCCTGCTCTCCAGCAACTTCAATGCACAAATAGAAATTATAAACAAGGACTTTTGCCCAGACCAGCGAGGACTCCAGTAGCATTAGAAGTGTTAACCGCTACAGCATTAAAATATTACTTTTTCCAGGCAAATAATATAAGTACTGCTGAGGCAAAACCAGGAGAAAGGACAACATTTCTCCCTTTACGCAAGAATTTGGCCCTCTATGCACACATTCCTTCATTAATCTGCACTTTCTGTACCACAGTCACAAGTGGAATCTAAATTACTGACTTTCCCACTCTCATCTGGCACTGCAGCACATCGCTTGCACCAGTTTCAACACCCTTTACCAGTAAATAACTCTGTTTCTTTAGCAGACCAGAACTTGAACTTGGACCACTGAATTAAAACATGAAACTCCACCAGCCAGTCGGACCATAAAGTTACAGTTTATTTTAACTAAAATAAGCAGTATCTCTGGTGCTTATTCAAAGAACCAGGGTGAATACTATTCCACCATCCTTCCACCACACCAGACCCACGAAGTTCTCATTCACCTTTTGCTACAAACAGCTGATGGAGCAGTCCATACAGGAACTTGCATTCCTTAGCATTTGCTGCCATAGGTCAGCCAGTAGAAGACCAAGGGTGTTGAATCCTTATTGCCTGAGGTCAAGAGCACACAGACCTGTTTTATTTCTTTAAAAGTCATCCTACGTGCTAGCCACAACATCATGCTGAATCTCACAAAGACAGAAAGAAGAGATGGGTCCTGCCCAGAAGTGTTTACAGGCTGCATATGAGAAAATAAATAGGAATAAGAGGAACATAAGTTTGTAAGCAAGCATACGTTTTATCTGATTTTCTGTTATTTTCATGAATCTGTCAGGACCCAAGCTGTTCCATACTCATGGCCAGTGCTATTCCTTGCCCCAGAGGACAGCAGGAGGTGACTGCTTCTGTCACCACTACAGCACATAGAAGTTAGTTCCAGTCCTCTCTGATTTGCATAGGCAAAAATACACTTCAAACTAGAAGCTCCAAGCCCTTTCATTATAAGCCCTCACAGAACCCCCTCAAACCTTCATGATTATTTTCTAATGACTTGGGTAACAGAGTCAACCCCTCAAGTTGTTTTGTAGAGGAGGTACCCCGATGTTCCCTGTAAGAACACACCAAGGAAGTTCTGCCATCTCTGGCTTTGAAATTTAACATTGGTGTGTACAAACAGGAAAAAATTTCCCAATAATTCAGTTTTCATCAATTTTATATTGCTGCAGATTTACTTGCATGACCTTTCCTGATACAGATGACCAGTTGCCATTTGAAGCTGGGTAATGTACAGCAGGTGACACAGGAGGAACATCATGAAGATGAAAAGTTGACTGCATTTCTAAATAGCTGAAGGAAGAGAGATGGGCTAGAAAACCAAGCCAGCTTGGAATGGGAACAACACACTCTTTTACAATTCATGCACAGGGGCATTTTTCCATATTGATGTATTGATAAGAGTGAAAAGAGGAAGAAATTTGATGCCACACGAGTCAGAGCATTGTTCCTGATGAAGCCACGTTCATAATGTGAGAGCTTTGAAGATCACGTGTGAACTGGAAACAAGCCTAAAGGGCTCAGGGGACTTTATTCTCTTGGTGGAAAGACACATACACTATTTCAGAAAAGCAAGGAGCAATTAAGTGTGGAGACCAACTCATCCGTCCATTTTCCTTGCCTTTTTTAGCTTAAAAAAAAGTGTAACATCCTTTAGTCAATGTTCAGACAAGGGGCATTTCTTCTGCTAAGAAAGATCAGTGGAGCTTTAATTTTATTTAGGGGTTTGCAGAGGTTTTTTTAAGTACAAAAATGCTCCTGTTTTTCTAAGCCACAGCACTGAATTATAATGTAATAAGGACCACACTGCATCCCTGACAGATGCTCTTTCTGACAGCACAGGGAGATGCAGCTGTTGAACTGGAGTCTGCAAATCCAGACCTCTGGGCCATGAAGCATCTCCCTGATTAGTTTTCTGCACCCAAAAGCAGATCTCAATTCAAAATCTGAATCTACTGTTGTAAATAGAGTGCACTGAGGAAAACCACAAAATATTTGTCATCAAACTGAAGTTGCACAAATCCCAAACCACTATCAATCTGTATTTTTTTTTTTCCCAGAGGGTACACTTCAAAATCTCTGGAATACTGAAGTTATTAAGGGTAATTTGCCCATATCTACACTTTATTACAGCTGCTCACACAGTACAACACACCCCACTCTGCAATGAGTCAACAATACCAGCCATGGTATCACAATATTACTGCTTCTGCCACATCACTAAAGACAAAACTGATGAAGTCTGTCCACAAGGGTTAAAGTTTGGATTTTCCAAAGCACAGCATTAAGAGAAGATGGAAAGTGTGTATTGTCATGTATATTATAGATATATATATAGCAAATAAATCTCAAAATATTCCAGTTATCAAATGCTAAAGAGCTTCTGAATCTCCGAGCAACTGCTTCTACACTGGTCAGTCTGAAGCTGCAATCAGCTTGGGATGAGGCATGACTGGAGACCCCAGGGAACAGCTTTGCTGTATCAGGGTTCAGAGCAGAAAGGTCTCTCTGAGATAACTCATGAGTGAGTAAGGAGAGGTCAGGTAGCCACTTTGCAACTAAGAGGATAGAAACATCTCCCAGCAAAATGGCTCAGGTTACAGGATCTGGGGGGAAGAGCATTGTGAGAGCTGCAGTCAGCTCTCACAAACATGGTGAATGACTTTTGCACTCTTTCAAATCTATCTGCAGTACATTTGTAGGACATCTCTCTGAATTTTATCCTTTTTACCACTGGTACAGATATCCTAGATATTTTATCCTTTGTTTGATAAATGCCATTGCACACCTGTGTAGGAAGGATGCAGGGAACTGCAATCACTGCATCTCCATCTTCAGGAATTAATTTCTAACATGATGCAATATCCTTTGTAGCATCCCAAAGACAGCACTGCCCACTTTCCTACCAAGTCTGACTGCTAGGAGCCATGCACAGAGTAGCACAGGCCAAAGAGAGTAAGACCATTTTACAGTCAGCAACCATCCAAAATCCAAGTGTTGAGATACTGAGACACGGTATCAAGACATTGAATCACTCACCCTTGCTCAAGCAAGAGTGCCTTGGGCTGGTCAGAAAGGAGACAGGTTTGCCCAGGAACATTGCCACAGCCATGTTTCTTGATCAAGATCTCTCTGGCCAATTTTGCAAAGCCACTAATGCGCACAGAGATTAAGAGAAGAACAGCAACTTCTACCGTGCTGTAGCTCCAGTTCCATGTGAGATCTGTATGGGACCAGTCCCATCAGGACACCCAACCCTGCGTTCCTTCTAAGCACAAAGCTTCATTCAAAATCATAAAACAAGAAGGCAACACAAATGATAGTCTCTTACCCTTCAGAGATGAAAAACAGAGGGTGGCATTGAACTAGTTTAAGATAATGAGAAAATAAATTGAGCAATTCTCCTTTTGTAAATTGCAAAAAATTCATATCATCAGTGATGCCTTTGTAAAAGCAATTAAATTCTTAAAGCTCTACTTTATATTTGATAATCTGATGCTATTTGGTGTGCAAAGACAGAAGTCATTTTGATCTGGGATACTTCAGTACATTATAGGCACCCATATATTTCCATCTTCCAGTGATGTTTTTTTAAAACTTTTTCTTTTTTATCTCAGTCTCTTTATATGCCACCATTTTTTTAACCTTTGAAAAATACCAATTCTTACCAACCCTTATGTCCTCAGTTAGTCTTCAAAGAGTCCTAGAGAAAAGTAAGGTTTTATTTAAAGTACTTTTAGTTGAGTCAGTGAATATTACAGACAGGCAGATCAGAGATGGAAAACTTTCACCCAAAAGCCTTTCCTTTACTGTCCTCCTCCCAAAAGCTAAAGAAAATGAGACATTTCTATCTTTCTTCTGACCAAAAGCCTGGTCTGATGAAAAGAAAATAAAATCCAGTATTTATTTAATTCCAAAAGAGTATCCCAAACACTCCTGCCACCAAGCTGCCATTTTTCCAGTTTGTAACATTTAGGTTATCCAACCAAGGAAAAGATAAAACCATGGAGAAATTTTCCTTAAGCAAAAGATGTTTACCGGAAATCTCCTTTACTTTACAGCAGGAACCAACCCAGAGCAGGGATCACATTTATGCCACAGCTCTGACAAATGCCTGTTGAGCTGCACCACTTAAACCACTTGCATTTTAAACAGCAGTTTGTCAAGTGATACTAATTATTTGGGAGGTCTCTGCTCCTAGAAACGTAAACATTTCTTTTCATACCAAGCACATTTTCTTTTCCATGTGGTGCCTCCAGCAGAGACTGAAATGAAAATGGCTTCTTTGTGTGCCACAATGTGGTTTATGGCTCAAATCCCCTCTACTCTTGCAAGCAGGGGATAGTGTTGCCGTGGGGCTCTGCACAGCACCCTCCCATCCCTGCTTTGTAGGCAGAAACCTCCTCTCCACAGGTAGAGAGCTCTCCCAGGATCAAACCCATCCACTTTTCTCAAGGCTGCACAGCTTCCCCCTGGCTGATAACACAGATCTGGGACTTGCAGTAGCCTGAGGATCACTTGCTGAGGGCTCAGCTGCTAGGGAGCACTGCAGGGAACTGACAAACAGGCTCTTGCAGGAGTCCGAGTCAAAAAACCCACAACCCATTCCCAGACCTGCCAAGGTGCAGCTCAAACACAGGCACATATTTCCTTCAAATTCCTTCCTGGTTCGAGAGACACTGCTTGGGCTCTGTTTAAGCCAGGCCACAAGCCTCAGAGTTTCTTGAAAAACACAATTTCAGTCCCACCCCAGTATCTCACAGCAGGTCCTGCTCTTACTGACAAGTCTATTGGCCAAAAACTTCCAGTGTTGTATCCACACGGCGCCACGTGGCTGCACAGCAGGGCCTATCACAGAGAAAATCCAGCAGTGTCAGCCAGAAAAAGTTTCATGAAATCACAGCAAGTAACCCAAAGACTTTACCAGAAGTGAGACTAAACCAGCATTTTCAGAATCACACTGAGCCATCTGCAAGTCGCTTGTGGGAACTTTCTTGTTAGGGTAGTCAAAGATGGGATCAGCCCCTGCTATCCAGGCAAACTTTATAGAGAAATCACATCCGTCCTCCTTGAGACAAGGGTTGGGTCCTTTCCTGTTTTCCAGATCTCATCAAAGTCTCCTGTGAGCAAGTTGCTGAGCCCTAGGAGCTGACCCAGCATGTCTGGGAAGGTCACCTGGCATGGGCCTGCATCACACAGCCTCTGTGCAGGACCACCCTGTGAGGGACAAAGTCAGACCATGGCTACGAGTCTTACTTGACCCCTCCATGTTCCTCCTCTGTACTAGGATGTGTTTACTGGTATAGGCAGAAAATAATGTAAATTGAACCACAAAAGGGAGCTGATTTTCAAAGCAAGGGGCCTTGGTTTAACACAAGGGTTTCTCATGAAAAAAAGTTATTGTAACTTGATGGCGAGGGCAAGAAGTTAACTTGAAGCTAACTTCTTCAAGTTAGCTTGACCTTCAGATTTCTGCTGATGCTGGCTGTTAGAGGAGAGGCAATCAGGAGCACAATGTATCATGTTCATGAATGTATGCAGCTTTTATTATATGACCATTTTACTATTTCCCTTCTTCTTTAAAACAGAAGTGCTATCAATGTGTCTAATGAAGAAAGTAAGTTCATGCATCCAATCAATTACCATGTCTCACTCTGAGCTCACCCCCTTTCAGCTATCAGGCCCATGCTAAATCTCAGATGAACCACAGGATTCCTCTCCTCAGCACCATCAACTGCAGTCATCCGAAATGTTATTTTTAATGCCAACAAATTACAGTGTCCCTTCAAGAGATAATTAAGGACAGAGTCAAGGAACAGAAATACTGGTGAGACTAACTCGACAAGAGCTACACAGAAGGTGGCTCTGACTTATTTTGAACTCAGAGAAAAACATTTTCAAAGTAAAACATTGATTTAGAGGTGAATAGACAAGAAGAAAAATGAAAGGACAACAACAGTCATAGGGATCAATCCCAGAGCAAAGCTCAGGGACCCACAGGGCTGAAGCATGTGCACCAACCATGGGCACATGCACTGCAAAGCTTGTGGCTCACAGTCACACTCCTATAGCTCAGCACCCTGCTGTGTCATCACTGACCCCTGACAACTCCTGAGAGCAACCATTAATTCCACCCCTTGATTTGCTTTCACTTTACAGGAAACTCCCTTTCCTTTAGGGTTAATTTTTAGACTGTTCTTGATGCAACCCTCTGCACATATAGATAACACTAATGCAAAGTTCTTTGTTGAAACTAAAGGAGTCATATCAGTTTGGAGAGTATATGTATAGAGATAATCTCTTCTTAATTCCTCCTAATGTCTGCAATGGTAGTCATATTTTTTTGGTAAATTTATTTTATACTATTAATAATACGAATGTTCAGGCTGTGGGAGTACTTGCTTTGATTAAGTATGCAAATGATTCCCTAGAACATGTCAGTAGACCCTACAAACCTTCCTGAATAGACACCTGCTGCCTCTAAACTAATTGAATGATAGATTAATATAGCACCCATAATTCTTAAGGAAACAGGAGAAGTAAGGAAGAAGCAAAGAAATATCAGAGCTAAGAATGCATTCATATAGAGGAGGGAAAGGAGCAGTCCAAGAGGAGACAAATAAGACAACAAAATCTGACGAACAACATTCAATCCCAAGGTCCCACCTGAACAGAGCATCAAAGCTGACAGAAAAGTTCATGAGAAAATGCCATGAAAGCAAAGGACAAAATGAGAAGGATCAGCCTTTGCTTTCAGCATTGGAGCAAGATCCCTACACTCAAAAACTGCCACAGCTAATGAAAAACTCATTTGCCTTTCACAAATAAAGCAGTTTTCAAGTATAAACATGGTTACCTATAAAATCTCCACACACTGAGATCCTACACTCCATGTCATAAGTGTTGTCAGCAGCTGATAACACTCTATTATTGGTCACCTTGGGACACTGGCAGGTGACACATGGGTCAGAGGCACGCACCAAAATAATCTCTGGAAGTTCCACTTTCAGCAAATGCCAACACTGTTTTGGCACCTTGCCCAAGGTCTTCTGCACCAGTTAATCCAACCCTGAACAGGATTAATTCCTCATACACACAGGCTCTTTTGGTTTCAGGGCTATATGGCAATTGCTGAAATCAGAGGGGGTTTTCAAACAACCTTTTCGCCTCAGTCCTGTATTAGTTCTCAACAAGCAACTGCTGTCCAAAGGATAGAGATGATGTTCATCCCTTAGTGAGTCTGATATCATCACCAGTCACCCCATCAAATGGCAAGTTATCCCAACATCTAGCCAATAACTCAGAGATTATTAGAATATAAATCAACACTAATTTGCAGAGAAATCTCACTAGCAATTGATGTCTTTTTTTTTTTGTGTTCCTGTTTCTTATTTCTTCTGGGATACATGACGTTTTAATTAGGTGTAAGAAGATGGAAATTATTAAATTAGAATATATGTGTGTGTTAGAGAACAACACTGTTTAGTGATATTAACTGCAAGGGTAAATTGTGGTAATTAGAATGGTTATTGCAGTACAGGCAATGAATAGACAGCGAGACACGAAGCGTGGGGCTGATTTCAGCACATGCATATTGATACACCATTTACCACTCTACAAGGAATCCAGAGAAAGAAGAAAAATAGAGCTCTACAGTGCAAAGTAAGACTGAAAGAAGTTGCATTCTCCATTGGGGAAATGATCTCCACCCTCTGCTCTTCCCCAAAGTTTTTCAGCCGCTGCCATGGGGGCTGAGGCTTCCACACAGCACCCGAATGTCCCGGCTCTCCCACCAACATGTGTGAACAAGACCCGGAAATTGTTTTCCAGGAGAACAAAATGTGGAGGAAGGATCATGTCAGGCCTTCATACTCTTTTGTACAGGAATAAACGACCAGCCAGGAAGGAAAGGAATGTCCATGGGAATTGAGATCCTGATGAAATGGGAAATGAATCCAGATAGCCACCCAAAAGCCTATTGCCACGCAGTGTGGATGAAGTCCTGCTATAACCTAATTCCTGCTTCCCTCTTCCATTTTGCAGCACACAAATGTAGCTGCATTGCTCACCAGACCCACATATGGGAGATATAAATCTGGTCGTGCATAACCCTTATGTGATCCTCTGTATACACCACACAAAGACACACGAGCTATTATTTATATTGTATTCACAGCTTACAGAGCACCTTCTGCAAGCAGCTTAAAAACTCAGCCTTTCCAACTGAAAATCACACCTGTCAATCAGCACCACCTCCCGGGCTAAAAACCAGACATACTCTCACTTGGGACTTCTTTGCAATTACATTGATGCCACACAATTACAGTTTGAAAAACGTGGCATGAGATACCTTTTCTCCTGCTCCTTGTAAAAATGATTCCACAGCAAAATTCTGATGAATGCCGGTGACGTGAGTAATTAAAGTGAAAGTGAAACAAAGCCATGCAACCAAGGATTTATAATAATTATCAGTGGTAGTAAGGCAGATATTGAGCAAATGTGCAGCTATGCAGACTCACATACCCCCTGCACGTGGACTAACCCCAGTGTACGCTCTAGCAAGTCAAAGGTCCTCTGTAGAGATGTGTATGTGCCATCACTAACGTCTGCACGCCTACCTACACTGAACCCCTCTCCCACACAGTGCAGCAGCTTCCTTGGCTAAACCATCACTTTGGGTTAGTTTGGTTCTTAGTGAAAGAGACATAAAAAGTACACAGGTGTTTGGGGATTTCTTTTTCCTTAGACTGAATCTCATAGATTTGGCCCCTAAAATCAAGAATAGGATCTTCTACAAATAGCAGCTCACTCATGGCCATATGGAGGCATGAAAAACTATTGCAGCAGATGAAAGTTGTACCAAACACATGAGAAGAACTCAGGTATCATGACATATGCATGTATTAGACATTTCTTTCAAGCATGATCAGCCAGCATGTAGTTTAATATAATTATTTCATAAACCCTGACTCTGTTATAGGAATACTGTAGTATACAGTCATTCTTGTAGAAATCAGCTTTCTGTGAATCACAAGGAACCATATCAACATTTCCTGTTTAAAATAGTGCTAAGCACTGCATATATAGATATTACACTTCAAATAGCAAGTAAACATCCTGCCCATCAAGGTTGTGTTACCTTTGAACCTCCTATTTTGACTTTTCTTCTTGCTGTGTAGACTGCTCTGGAAAACACAAGGACTTCTACAGAGGGTGGTGGGAAAGCAAGAGGGAATGGGAAAGAGGAACAGAGACATCCACAGTGCCAGGAGAAGGGACACAGATGGAGACTGCCTGAATAGGTTTCAGCACTGCACAGAGAACAGTCCCATGACCCAACATCTCAAGGGTGTAGATCAGATGATTCCTTTCAAAAACAAAGGTGCTGCTCTTCATGGTACAAGCCAGTGGGGTTTGTTTGGTATTGGGGACTAAAGTCAGAAGTGGACCTCTCTTAGGAAGCTCAAGTAGCTTTAGTGACACTAGCTAAAAGCTTATTTTTCCTCCCAGTCCCATCAGGTGGGAAACTTTCCTTCAGGTGACTCAGGGCCCATTCAGCACCCACCAACTCCACCTTAGGGCAGATGAGCATGGCTCTGCAGCCACGTATCCATGGGAAAGCAGCATTTTCACCCAGGGAAATGCCTGTGCTTGTGAGCCTGTGTGTACCTCACAGTATGGCTCAAATAGGATCAGCAGCACTGGCTTGCAGGACTTCACACAGTAGAGCCAAGCATCAGGGCAGGTCCAGGACATCCAGTGCCACCACCATGGCCATGCAACCCCACGCATGATACGTCACCCACTCGTGGCTTTTCTTGAGCCAAAGGATGTTGAGTCTTCTCTATCCAGCAGGATTGCTGTGTATCTTTGCTGTTTGGGAGCAGATTTGTGAGTGAAAGGGGGCAAAATGATGCCAGGTGTTCCTCATGACAGTCTGTGTGTGGTTGTACTTGACTACTGTAAACCTAGAATCACAGAATCATTAATACTGGAAAAGATCTCTAAGATAACCAAGACCAACTCCTAACCAGCCCTGCCAAGTCCACCACTAAACCATGTCCCTAAGCACCACACCTACATGCTTTCTGAACACTTCCAGGGCCAGTGATTCCACCACTTCCCTGGGCAGCCTGNGCAGTCCCCGGCCCACGCGGGACCCGGCTGCCCCGCGCCGGCAGCCTCCGCCCACCCCCGCGCCTCCCGCCGCGGCACCGGCGCTCCGAGCTGTCATCTTTATTTACATAAGAAGGAGGAGACTTCGCTTCCTGAAATAGCTGCCGGCGTTTCACCGACCCAGCGTGTCCCCCCTCCCCACGCACAGCGCGGAACGCGGCGGGCGNCCTGACTGCCCTTTCAAAGAAGAAATTTTTTCTAATATCCAATCGAAACCTCTCCTGGCACAACTTGAGATCATTTCCTCCTGTTCTTATCCCTTGCTGCTTGGGAGATTAAGCTGATCCCCACCTCACTACACCCTCTTTTCAGGCAGTTGTAGAGAATGTTAAGGTCTCCTCTGAGCCTCCTTTTTTCCAGGCTAAACAGCCCCAGCTCCCTCAGCTGCTCCTCAAATGATTAACTCTTCAGACCCTTCAACAGCTCTGTGGCCCNGCAAAATAAAGAAAACAAAAATTAAGAACTCATTTATAAAAGCAAACGACTCTGGTCATGTGAAACTTTCGCTCGCAACTGCAAAACCCTGGAATAAATTAGAACGGGGAAAAAGAAAAGTTAAAATTTATTACCAGACATCACCACACCAGTCTTCAAACGGCTTTTGCAGGTTAATTATTAATTATTTAATATTTTTATTAATATTAATATTTATTAATATTAATAATTATTTAATAAATAAGTGCTCGAAACGCAGAATGGTTCGCCACTGACTGAAATAATAAAAACATTACCCCCCGTAAACTCTTTTGTGCGGGACTGGCATGCTCAGCCCAGATACAATGCTTCCTGCGCTCCAGCTCATTACCTCTGCTGATGGATAATGGCCAGCGTTAGAAAAAGCAGGGGGATGCCGAGAGTGGTGCAAGGAGGTGCGCAGGGGACCGCGGCCAGGGATGGTCCCTCGGTTGCTCTCTGCATCCCGCAGTTCGTGCGGGAGCTCGCTCGTTCCCTCCTCTCCATCTCCAGCACCGCACGCCCCTGCCCACTCACTCCTCTCCCTGCATCTCTCCTGTCCACTGCTCTATGGGTAAATTAACACAGCAGGCACCGAGCTGCCACAGCCAGCCCCGGCAGATCCCAGCTGGCTCGATGAAAACTAGCTCATGCATCTTTATGCTGCGCCGCAGTCGCTCCTCTCTCTGCAAAGGAGCGGGAGTCAAACTTGTGCAGCCGCGAGAGCAGCCCTGCCTCCCAACTCTTACCATGGTGTTGGGCAAATCCTGCCATCCCACTGCCTCGATTCTGCCACCGGAAAAAAGGGAAATAAGATTTTTCTCTTGCCTGTGTTGTAAGGATTATTTGCTTAGGATGTCTGTGTGCTGAGGCCTCAGCACTTCTGGAGAAAAAAAAAGAAAAACAACAAAAAGAAAAGGAAAAAAAAAATGCAGTGCAAAAAAAGCCCAAGCCAAAAAGCATAGTCAGGGTGTTTGCACTAGGGCTGCGTGCTTGAGGAAAGCTGTGTCCAGCATTTTCAACCTGCAAGAGGAGCCTCTCCCGAGCCCTCCATCCAGTCACCACTGCCGGCTCACCCCCTGCTCCCACCTGCCCCGCCGAGACGTGCACCGGGACTCCAGAGCCAAGCAGCAGCTCTTCCTCAGCTGAGCAGCACGCAGGCAGCACTCTGCTCATCCCTGCCCAAAGTCACACTCTGCAGAGCTCATGGCAGCTTCTTGGCAGAAAAAGAATCTTGCTTTTTTTCCCTTCTATTTTTTTCCCCTCCCCAGATGATGCTGCATTTACAGCAGCAGCGGGTGGGGTGAGGACTCGTCCCCTGAGCACCGTGGTGTGGTCCCTACACCCCCAGTGGGTGCAGGACATCTCTCAGGTCACACCAACCCCTCACAGCACCCTGCTCTGCTCCCTGGCTGCTGGGGACACACAGATGCCACAAGGATACTGCTGGTTTCATCTTCTGGAGGGCACCTCACTCTCTCAGGCAAAGGGTCCAGAAATTTACATCATCAAATACCACGTTTCACTTGGAGGAATGAAGATTGACTTGGACATTCAATCTCAAGTTTTCTCCCTCAGTTTCTCATTTCAGCTCTGGTTTCCATCCTTACCTTAATCTTGCTACAGCTCTGTGAATAACTGACTTCTTGGTTCACTGCCTCAACCAAGAGATTGCTAGAAAAAAAAATATAATTTCATGTTGGCCCAAAAATGAATGTTTTGTGCATCTCACTGAACAAAATGTTTCTTTAATTCAAAATGAACAATTTTATTTTCAGAGTTATTTTTACCTCATTTTTTCAAGTTATGGTCATTCAATTCAGCTCTGAAATGATGTCCTTAAAAAAAAAATNAATGATTAACTCTTCAGACCCTTCAACAGCTCTGTGGCCCTTCTCTGGACTCACTTGATTACCTCAATGTCCTTCCTGGACTGAGGGGCTCAAAATTGGACACAGCACTCGAGGTGCAGCCTCGCCAGTGCCCAGTACAGGGGGACAATCCCTGCCCTGGTCCTGCTGGCCACACTATTGCAGATAAAGGCCAGGATGCTGTCAGTCTGGGCACACTGCTGGCTCATGTTCAGCTGGCTGGCAGCCAACACCAAACCTCTGTTCTTACATCAGGGCACCCACAGTTTTTTAAAACAAACAACCTGATTTTCTGGTGGTTTTGACACGGTGCCTCCCTCAAGAGCCAATTCAGGAGCTTTTATCTCAATTAACTTGTATGACCCTGACAAGGTCAGGGTGTGCCCAGGCAGAGGCAAGGACCCAGCACCCAGCTCTGGGCACACGTCTCAGGAAAACCTGCTGGTCCCCAGGACCAGCTCAGCAGAGCACGTGCAGCATCTCCCCACCTGAGCTAATTTTCAGTGAACAGGTGCTTGTAAAAATCCACCTCAACCTTACCACATGGAGAGGTCACCAGAAATGTCTGGAGGACACTGGTTAATTAATTATCTGTGCTATTAAAGATTGCCAATCCTAAGGCTATCAATACAACTCCTTTCAGTATCGTTACATTCACTTTCAATTAAATTTATGAGAAATGGATACAGATTCTGTTCTCTTTCCTCAGCTATTTTGAGACACATCTGAAACACAAATATTCAACAGAAAGATGGAACTGGAGGAACAGTAGCCACAGACAAACCACAAGTGCAGATGCAGTCTATTTTTGTTAAATGTGCCTTTGTAGCACGATATTATTTTTTTATATAATTCTTATTTTTTTTTCAAGTATCTCTGTGCTGAACAAAGCAGTGGGTCACCTGTATATAACACATCCTGTAGCCCCTCTGAAGAGGAAAATTTGAGTTAATTACCCACATCACCTCATTAGTCTCAATCTTCCAACAAATAAAAATTAAAGAGAAGAATGCTTGCTGGAGTAGAATCGCTGAAAGGCAGAAGTTGCAAGATTGCTGTGCAGTGCACTGCCAGCTGCAGGCAGGAGAAGGCCCCAACAGGAATGCCAAGCCCCTGGCACACACAGGAAACATATATATTTTTTATTCTTTCACTGACTTTTTAAAAAAATTTATTCAAATAATGCTTCAGAGGGGAAAAGGCGCTTACAATCACAAGACGACAGCCAGAGATTTTTTGGTTTTTTTTTTGGTGACCCAGCGGTACAACTATTCTGCATACTGCATGAATATCATGAGGTTAAATAAGAAATAAGGTCAGGCCACAGAAACTTCAGAACACAAACAATGAACAAATAAAAAAATCTCTATCATCTTGCTAAATATCTTTGGGGAGAGTCATTTACTTCCTAACTATCCCCATTCGTTCCTTAAACTATAGGGTTTGGACTTGGTAGAAAATATAAGAAGAATCAGGGCTGTAATATGAATATTCACAGTGTAAATGTATATACCTCACGTATCTCTATTCAAATCGAGGATACGAGATACTCCACAGTGCTTTACCTGTGTCTTCCATATCCATGTTTACTATTGTGACAAGGAAGGGTCTCTGAAAACCCCATTCACACCTCACTGAGCATGCAGCATGCTTACTACGTCCAAACCCACACAGAACATTTCAGAGCAAAACACAGGTTTAATACTAAGGACTGCAATATTCTCACGGAGTATTTATTGCACGAGGTTTGTGCAGGCAGGGACACGTCTCACACTGCACGTTGTCCATAGATTGACATTCTGCTGTAACGCTGGCCTGTGCAGGGTACCCCGCTCCCTCTCCAGCTCCTCCCTCGCCCCGCTGTGCATCACCCAACAAACCCAGGGAGAGGGCTTCACCCAGAGCCTCGGCTTCGCCAATTCACACCGACATTCATTCCAAACCTTAGCAATTCAGCTAAGAAGAAACTGCTGGTGAAAGGAGAAATAAGGTGACTGCTCTGAGAGCCCGCTCAGCTGCCTGGCAGTAACCTTGGCATCGGGGCTGGTGTTTCCCGGTGGGGCTGTCAGACAGCGCACACGGATACACACGGACACAGCTACTTCGACCCTGACACCCCACAGCAAGCCCGACAGCGCTGCCCAGGCAGGCATGTACGCCTTATCCCGTGTTCAACCTGACGAGCTCCATCCCAGCCGGGGCTTCCTCCCGGGCCAGCCCCGCTCCTGGAGCGGGATGCTCCGGGAGGACGAGTCGGGCAGAATCCGCATCCCCGACATCCCCCGCCGCACCTTTCCCAGCCGCCTGCCGCGGCGGCGGGCCGGTCGGTCGGTACTTACCGTNCGGGAGCTCGCTCGTTCCCTCCTCTCCATCTCCAGCACCGCACGCCCCTGCCCACTCACTCCTCTCCCTGCATCTCTCCTGTCCACTGCTCTATGGGTAAATTAACACAGCAGGCACCGAGCTGCCACAGCCAGCCCCGGCAGATCCCAGCTGGCTCGATGAAAACTAGCTCATGCATCTTTATGCTGCGCCGCAGTCGCTCCTCTCTCTGCAAAGGAGCGGGAGTCAAACTTGTGCAGCCGCGAGAGCAGCCCTGCCTCCCAACTCTTACCATGGTGTTGGGCAAATCCTGCCATCCCACTGCCTCGATTCTGCCACCGGAAAAAAGGGAAATAAGATTTTTCTCTTGCCTGTGTTGTAAGGATTATTTGCTTAGGATGTCTGTGTGCTGAGGTCTCAGCACTTCTGGAGAAAAAAAAAGAAAAACAACAAAAAGAAAAGGAAAAAAAAAATGCAGTGCAAAAAAAGCCCAAGCCAAAAAGCATAGTCATGGTGTTTGCACTAGGGCTGCGTGCTTGAGGAAAGCTGTGTCCAGCATTTTCAACCTGCAAGAGGAGCCTCTCCCGAGCCCTCCATCCAGTCACCACTGCCGGCTCACCCCCTGCTCCCACCTGCCCCGCCGAGACGTGCACCGGGACTCCAGAGCCAAGCAGCAGCTCTTCCTCAGCTGAGCAGCACGCAGGCAGCACTCTGCTCATCCCTGCCCAAAGTCACACTCTGCAGAGCTCATGGCAGCTTCTTGGCAGAAAAAGAATCTTGCTTTTTTTCCCTTCTATTTTTTTCCCCTCCCCAGATGATGCTGCATTTACAGCAGCAGCGGGTGGGGTGAGGACTCGTCCCCTGAGCACCGTGGTGTGGTCCCTACACCCCCAGTGGGTGCAGGACATCTCTCAGGTCACACCAACCCCTCACAGCACCCTGCTCTGCTCCCTGGCTGCTGGGGACACACAGATGCCACAAGGATACTGCTGGTTTCATCTTCTGGAGGGCACCTCACTCTCTCAGGCAAAGGGTCCAGAAATTTACATCATCAAATACCACGTTTCACTTGGAGGAATGAAGATTGACTTGGACATTCAATCCCAAGTTTTCTCCCTCAGTTTCTCATTTCAGCTCTGGTTTCCATCCTTACCTTAATCTTGCTACAGCTCTGTGAATAATTGACTTCTTGGTTCACTGCCTCAACCAAGAGATTGCTAGAAAAAAAATATAATTTCATGTTGGCCCAAAAATGAATGTTTTGTGCATCTCACTGAACAAAATGTTTCTTTAATTCAAAATGAACAATTTTATTTTCAGAGTTATTTTTACCTCATTTTTTCAAGTTATGGTCATTCAATTCAGCTCTGAAATGATGTCCTTAAAAAAAAAATTAAGTCCTTTGTTTTGAACATACCAAAAAGAAAAGTATGAATTGCTATCTTGTCTGATTATTTTATTTTTTCCAACTTATTGGCTTTGTTTGTTTGTCTGAAGGGGAGGGTGGAGAGGGCAGACTGCCAGAATGAGTCATCCTGTTTGGCAGAAAATTATAAACAATTTCAATTGATTTTAAAATTGGGGGTTTTTTTCCAAGAAGAAACCAGCATCCCCTCCCACCCCTGAGCTTCCCCCAGTGCAGTGGAGCAGCTCCTGTGGGACACAGACCCTCAGAGCCATCCACAGCAGTAAAATGGCCTGTCTACCCTGTTCTGTGATAATTCCTTGAGGATTATGTGCCATATGGCAAATCTTTCCTTCACACACACATCACACTCAAACTTACTGCTGATTTGTTCTGGTCACCTCCAAGCCCATTTTGGACCTTTATCTATTCCTAATTACTCCTCAGTCTTTCATGTTTCAGGTTCTCCTCTAGACAAAGGGAAAACCTGCCTATTGCCCTGTTCCCGTTTTACAGCTCTCTCTGTCAATACATTCTAGGTCCCCTTGGGCTGTTTCTTTGCCCTTGTCAATAAAGATAAGTCCTCCCATTTTGGCGTCACGTATAAAAATCAATAACATCACCATTTGCACACCCTTCTAAATCACTGACAAAGGTATTAGGTTGGACCCAGCCCCTAAATCCATTTCCATTCATGAACTGCATCCAGCAAACTCTGGCCAAGCAGCAGTGTTGCTGTCCAAGGCAGGAGAAATCTGCAGCAGGAGTATTTTGAGGCAGTATTTGATCTTGCTAAATATACTTATTAACCACAGGAGTAGGATGCTGAGGCTGCAGAGCATTCCTGAAAATAGATTCATGGACATCAGGCCATGTATTAGCTAAAACCATGGATCTTTCCAAGCATCCGTGAGCAGACAACGGGAGCACCTCTCCCAGCCCTCCAAGGGACACCTCTCTCTGCCCTCCCAGGATAAAATCCCTAGCCATGGGTACCAGACAGGATGGCCTGGAAGGGTTATGACTATCTGCATTGCTTTCCTGGTGTCCTGGTACAAAGGCTGGCAGGTCAGCTAGGAGGATGCCAAAGAACCATCATGGTCTAGGAAAAGACATCCCAACAGAGCCAAACAGCCCATTCAACCCTGACTGGGGGAAAGCAGAAGAGATACCTGCAGGGAACCACAGCAGGGAGAACCAGCTCTGCAGAGACCTGTCTGGCACAGGAGGAAACACAGAAGAAGATACAAAAAGAGAATAGGAAAAGGATGAAAACTCAGGGAGATCAAGGATAAGATCATATGTATGCGTAGGCCAGGCCAAGAAATGAAAATTCAGTTCATGCAAGCCTCATGCAGCTAGAAGTCCTTTGGAACTGGATTTGGCTCTGTGGAGAACTGGAGTTCACACTTCATTAGCGAGACAAAACAAGAAAGAAAACCTCTCCTGATGGAGGTCTCATCCCCTTTAAGGGTGCTGCAGGTAGAGACATCCAGCCAAGAAACAGTCCAAGAAGTTTCCTTGAATATCGGCATGGGTAAAAGGTAGGAACTCTGGAAATCAATCTAATATTCACCAGGTACATGGAATATTCTCTCAATGACTTTTAAAAAGGTTTAAAAGGTTTAAAAGCTGCAATCAGTTTCTCCATTACCACTTACACTTGACTCTGTGGTAACAGACAGATTGACTAGAAATTGCCCTTTTTCACTCAGTGCAGTAGCTCTCAGCTACTGGAGTTCATCTAGGAAGATGGGATAATTTATGGGAACACATTCTTAGGTCTTTTTTCTTCATGAGTCTCTAACTGCTACTAGGTGGAAGCTTCACCTGTACAGAAAATAGATTTCCTTCAGGGACCTCTGTCATTTTAACTTCAGAGGAAAAATTATGTTCTCGGTAGGAAAACATCCAAGAAAAAATGTCTCACCAGCATGCACAAGAAACAGCTAGGAAACCTTGCCTTCTATGCATTCTTTTAAAATTACTTTATTGCCATTAATGGAGGTGACTTAGATGAAAGGTGTGTCTCCACCTTCAATCTTTATCTGCACTGCAAAGACACAGATACTGCTGTAGCAAGCAATATGCTGATTAGTTGACGTTTATGCAGCCATTTGGGAATATAATGAGTTATGTAATTATTAAGCATTATTATAAAGCTGCAGCTCTGGATGAAAGCCAAATCTCATAGTGTAAGTCACAGGAAATCCAAAACTCTGGCTTAAACTCTTAAAATCGAAATCACGACTCATACCTACAAACTATGGCACTGTGACTGCTAACCCAGGTGGCTCAATTACCCCAATACAATTCTCTGCAGGCACAGTAGGAAGGGGAATTTAAGGACAGGGAAAAATCTTTAGGCTGACTAACCACCTCCCATTTGCACTTAGCTTAAATGAGACATCAGCTGTGTTTGCTTTAGTGACAGGAGCTGCAGCAGCACAGTGGTAAAGGCTGTCTCTGGCAGGGCAATAAAGACATCAGGGAGGTGTTGCAATGGATGTCCAGGTTGTGAAGGAGAGCCAGAGACCTCATGCCACTGCTCAAGGGCTGTCACCCCTGTTTATGTAAAACTAAAGCTGCCACAGGACTTCAAGTCTTAACCCTGATGCTGCCAGCACTCAGCGTTTTATCATAACCTCCCTGCTTGACTGTCTGCAGGAGTGGAAGACACAAACAGCAGTGCTGGAGAGGGACAAAAAGCTGAGCAATAAGAAGGATTTCTACAGAAAGGAACTGAACTGACCTCAGGCCAAATTGCACAAAATTTTTCCATCAGCATGTACATGCTCACAAGCCCCCTCTGGATGGGGGGTTTATCTTTAACAAGAGTGACTCAGTGCATGAAGGGGTCAGGAAAGAAATTATTGCACCAAAAGCCAAGAGTGCTCCCTCTTCCTTGTATACTTTTGGGATAATATATTGAGAGAACTCTGTGGGAAACTAAGAGGAAGCAAGGACTAAAAATCACAGAATTCAATGTAAGATGTGCCTGGCAATAAAACACTAACCAGGAGCTTTTAAATGATACAGAAAAACTGTGTCTGTCTTGGGCAAGGTCCCCTGGAATCTGCCAGAAACCCATTCCTGAGGGCAAGTATCATGCTGTGCATGACACCAACCAGGCCTTCAAATGCCTCCAGCTCTGACCTTCATTTCTATGCTAAATTAATAGCTTTGCCTCTCACTGCCATTTCACATTACCTCTTCAAGCACAACAAGATTCAGAAGAATCTTAGGCTTATCCAAATAAAATGGAAAATTAATATGAAAACACGTCACCAGAAGAAACACAGTAATTTTAAAAACCAGAGAAATGCTGATTTATAGCACTCACCTGAATTAAGTTGACTTATGTTTTCAGAACTACAGAGAAAATGAAAGTTTCTATCTTAAAGCAAATATTTTCTTTAATCTCATGAGAATATCTTTATTTTTACTTCAACTGGAGGTACGGCACAATGACAACATGGCAGGACTGAGAAATGTGTTATTTCAAGCCCAGTTCTGTGGCTATTAAATATTTGGAAACTTTGAACAGTATCACATGATAAGGCTATATGTCAGACTTTAGCAACCCAAGTATAATGTCTTTCCACACAAAGTTACAGGGAATACTGGTATAATATATATACTTTTATATTATGTAAGTAGCTTGTTCACACTTTATCACAGGCAACATCCAAATTCTGCACTGAAAAACTAAATTACCAGCTAGAATCAACAGTATTTTTATGGCATTTTTGCTTTAACATGTGACTGCAGAGCAAACACTACATTCACTTTCACGATATTCCTGTAGGAAGAGGTGCTGCCTCTCTGCCTGAGCTAAAGAAGCATATTTTGAGTTTTTCAAAAATTTTAATAAGGATCTTTTCAAGCAACAGGTTATTTCATTCTAACAATCTTCATTCAATGCCCTCTAGAAAGGGCACAGGCTGGACTCCATGAAACCAAAGAGGTAAATAAGCTAATCAGAAAGCACCAGCACCAAGGTCAGATAGACAACTTCCACTCCAGCACGTGACAGCTTTTGAGAGCCTGACTTTGTAATCTAAATAACGTTCCCTTGTCAAATAAATGCAGTTGCTAAAGATTTTTCTTAGCAGATACAATGATAAGAGTGAATAACCTCTCTGTTTCCTGTGCCACCCTTTCCCAGAAAAGCCTCTCACATGCAGGGATGTTTGTAACCAAGCAAAGGCACTGTATGTTTGTGATGTAAATATTAGCCCAGCAGAGAAACACCTTTTTATTACCCTGCTGAAAGTCCTCCAGAGAGGACAGTGAAGGGCAGCAGGATCCAAAAGAAACCTTTTTGGCTGGCAAGATGGGCAGGCAGGCTCACACTGCATGTCCATGAGAATGCCCCCACACTGCGTGTGCCCACAGAAAGTTTTAGCCTGGGCTTTGAAAGGCTCCCAGGGTCACAGAGGACAGTCAGTGATCCTTGTCCAGGAATGGCTTCTCATGCACCCCTTTTCATCCCAAAGCTGCCCTGTCTCCTGCTACAGGGCCATCTCAGAGGAAATGCGACTTACTTACGGAACTTTCCTGTACAGAGCTGCTTTCACAAGCTCTTTTACATTGGTCTCCAGGGAGCCAAAGGAGCTGGAGGTCAAATGCTTCAAGGACAAAATGCATGGCAAGGGTGAATTTTTCAGCCCTGGCGAGAGGAATCTTGCTGGTGTAAATACCAAACAAATCATGTCATGCCTGTTATAGGTGTTGCCCCTTCCCACTCCTCCTGTTCATCTTTTACTCACCATTCTCTGGTCTTCTACTTCTCCCTCACCAGATACTGATGTTTTGTACCTCCCCATCCTAGACTGTTTGTGGCCTTCCACATTTTACCTGAAATTTGGCCTTCCTCCCTTGTTATGTCCTGTAACTCCTTTCTTCTATTATTCAAACTGAAATACATTTTGACTCTCAGTCTCACAAAAGTATCATGAAAGGTCACAAGTCAGATGCAGTAGACTGGGGGCAGCTATTATTGGAATGAGAAAAGAGTTTTGGTTTTTCAGCTGAGGAAAACAGGAGTTAATCAGTCCTGTCTTTAATCAGACAAAAAAGTCACAGCTTTACCTTCAGCAAATGCCACTTGTTTTATAGCTACTTTATCAAAGCACAAAGCAGATGAACATAAAGTGCAAATATTGTACTGAGTAGAGCAATGGTCATGTTACCCTCTAGTCACTTCTCCATCCCACATCTCCATTTGCAGAAGGGATCAGAGCAGGACGTGAGACTCATATTACCAAACACAGAAAAATATCCATATCCCCAGGATCTAAACCATGCTAATGTATTCACCACTGCAGCATCTAGACTGAGCGTCTCTGACCTACCACAGCTCCTTCTGATCTGCTGCAAACTTCTGCAAACCAAAACAACTCCAACTGCTCCTGCCATTGTGCCTCTTCCTCCCATACACCATGCCTCCGATCCAAAGGTCTTTTTCACTTCTCCTTCCTCCCTCCCCCAATTCTTTGTCTCTGCAACCTCTTCTGTGCCGCCCACACACTTGGAGAGTGGAGAGCAGACCAATCTGGCAAGCTCAAATAACAACAAAAAAAGGAAAGAAATGGGGAAAAAAAAGTCGTTTTCTGGCCTACAAGACTCCTCTGTATTTTTATCTGGAAGGAACAAGCAAATCTCTTTTCCTTTCACCATGAACCAAAGGGAATAGCAATGGATCCCAAGGCCTCGCATTCTCACAAATCAGCCCTCACAAAAATAAGGGGCTGGTATTTCTTCTGGACCCACAGGCACCTTTGAATAGGAACATCAAGCTTCTTTTCAACCTTCTTCCAGCCCCAAGCACCAGTTAAAAATATCAGTTTTTATAAGGTGGGGTTAGATTAGCCAGTTTTCTTGTTAGTTTTTCTTAAAAAGAGCTGAGGACAAGCTTTGCTGCCTGCCTGGAGGTTCCTCAGCCAGCCAGGCAGTTGTTGGCACTTCAGGGGCTGCTGGGCTGCCTGGGCATGTGCCCACACACACAGCACAAGAAGGGGGTTTGGAAAGGTGCAGCACCCCCTCAGTGCCCACATGGCACTGGCAACATTTACCCATTAAAGCCCCAATCTTGCAATCTCACCAGCACATACAAAAAATCCACTCTGGCATAAAGCATCTAATGACATTAATGGCACACAGCACAGTGATACGGTCCAGGCATGTGGAAATAATCACAGGCCCAGAACCCAGGATGACTGATTTTTTTCCCATTCAACATATGTTTTACTTAGATGTCTGCTTCTTCCCACCCATCCTTCTCTTGGTCTCCCAAATTATTATTTGGTTTTGCGGGAACAGAGAAAAACATCTTAAAACAGAAACATTAAATCACACCTATCTAAGGAAAAAAAAATGCTTAACTTAGATATAAACAAGATATTTTATTAAATACACACATTCCTAATAGTAGGCAGGATTTTACCACAGCACAACTGGTCTCTTGAGCAGATAAAATACATCTGAAGTCTGTTCAGCATGGGGGGCTAAAAATAATGTTTGCGATTAGAATCAAAGAAGTTGAGTTTCAATGATTAATAAGCACTGCTTATTAGGACCAAAGTGTATGTTCCACAGAATGACTCAAAAACTCAAAGCTATTCTGTGCAGCTATTTGCTTGTTCAAGGTGACCTGTGAGCCATACCCCAGGCTAGTAAAAATCAGCAGTTACATCATTTACAACAGCAATCCAAACAGAGTGTCTCTCCCTCCCTATCAGGTCATCTTAACTCAGCTGTTCTTATGTCCTGGAGACATTTTAGCTGCACAAAAGCATTTTCACTTTTGCAGCTTCGTGCCAACTATGATGACTCCTGTCACTTTAGCCTTATGTAGCCACATGGACAAAATGTCCATCTTTCAATGGCCTGATCAGCACAGCTGCAGCCACAGTCCTCATAATGCTGACAGTCTTTAACCAGGCTTTCACCCAATATCCACCTACACTGCTCTATTGAAAGGAAATTCTCACCTGTGCCTCTAAAGCAGATCAGCCACCACACTCTTCACCAGATTTTGTAAACTGGACATTTTCACACATCTCCTCTTGTCGTGTAGCTTGAGGGGCCAGTACCAGCACCGCTTTTGGTGGCAGCAGCTTGTCCTTGTCCACAGGAGACACTTGTGCATCCCAGGGCAATCCCTACTTGACTCTTACCCAGCTTTTACCTCCAAAGAGAAAACACAGACAACTGATGCTCAGTGCTCCCCAACTTCAACCAGATCTTCACCAAATTGCACTCTGCCACACTTCGAACTCACACACAGTGAACGGAGTCCACTGACATTTCCAAGACCTCATTCAAGGTCTGACTGTGGTCTCACCCCTACTTCAGACTCTGTTTGCCCTTTAGCTTCAGTGAGAGGACAGAAGAGAACATTTTTCATTAATGTAGAGTAGTTAAGAAGTATAAATATTTTTCTGTCCATATAGGTCAAGATAGGACCATTAGACATGGGCATGACAAGATAAATATCTCTGCATGTTCCATGTTAGCAGCACTAACATGGAACAGGTCTGTGAAGGTCTGTACACTACATGAACATGAGGCTATTTCAGATGATGCTCTTTTTAATATCATCTTTTTAACATCATAGGCTCAAGTGTATTGAAGATCCACGTCTTAGGAGTTTGTGATCTTGCCAGACATTAGTTTTTGCTTCAAGACAAACCCCAAATCTGCTGTCAAGGCAGAGGTTTATTGAAGAGAATATGTACAAGACCCATACCACAGTGCCCCTGAGCAACTCCCCTTTGAACTGGCTGCCCTTGGGGAGCACAGGGAGCCCCCTGTCCCTGGGTGCTCAAACACCAGGGCTTGCCTGCTGGTCACTCCTTCTGGATATTGTTCATGCTAACCTAAAGCTCAGTAACTTACTTTTTTCCTCACAGCCTACACTATATTGCTGACACAATTTATCCATCTGCTGCTTTGCAAGTCTGTGAAACACCTAACAGGTTCAAAACTCAGGCAATGCAGAAAAGCATCTTTATTCAATACCTTATTTCACCTTCTAGCAAACAGAAGCAGTGTCTGTCTCCCACAGCAGGGATGGACCCTTAGCTGGGTAAGACCATAGTCTGAGCCAATACTTATTGGGATTTAGACAACTTGAGCCAAGGAAGGAGACTTGGAAGATGTTGAAATTTGAGTGGGAGAGTTGTGGTAAAGACACACAGAAATATTTAAAGGAAATGGGCACAATGAAGAGGAAAGACATTTTTGCTGGCTTATGAAAATTAAACATACACAAGGCTTAATCTGCCACTACTAAAATCAGTAAGGATTTTGCCAGTGAAGCAAAACAAAAGCAGAAATGGAAACAACATCTGACATTTGCTTAGTCAGACTCATACAAATTGCTGTAGTTAGTTGCCTATGAGGTAGATAAATTATACACCATAGGTAGCATATAATTTTACATTTTCATTTTCACAGTACAAAGGTGTCATAATCTGGAGAGTTTTCATGCTTGTAAAAGCTGGTTAATGCTGACTCATATTTAAGATGAGATTTTCCATTTGGATAGTCATGTTAAATCTATAAAGACACCAAGCAAAAGAACATGTGAGAGGAAAATAATTAAAATACAACATAGAAATAGAAGATAATTTGGATAAAATTTGTTGCAAGTAATTTATTGTCAAAGTAGCCTTCAAACCTAAGTTCTTGGAATGCAAAAGGCCGAATATTTCTGTAAATTATTGTTTGGGAACTGATTGTATAAGCCTCAGAGGCTTATCCAGTATAAATGAAAGCATCTGGCCTTGTATCTTTAAGACCATAACGATATGGCTGCTGAGCAGTCACCATGGAAAGCATGATATTCAGAAATTAATATCTCTCTGAGCACAGAACATATTATGAAGATAACAAGGCAGAACAGAGGAACAGGAGTTGGACTATCACATCTGGCATACTCAATGGAGTAGCCATGCAGGCAGCAGACCTGCACTGGGGGACAGCAGAAGAATGGGGTAAGGAACCTAACCCTAAACAATTAACCTTTGGGTAAGCAGCAGAACATTATCAAGCCAACACAACTAGATCCAGGCCTAGCATTTCAGGGCAGTCAAAGCTGGGGTTACATCCTATTCTGGGAGCTGTGTTTTTTAGGGACATTTCCACAATTTACAGCCTGTGGGATGCAATAGGCTCTGATATCATCATTTTCTAAATACTATCTGCACAGCAGATGTTTTGTGTGTACACACTACCCCTCAAGCTCCTACCATCTGGTTTTTTGCCTAACAAGTCAGGTGTTCATGTTTTTTAATCAAAAGAATAAAAGGGGAATTTTTTTTTGTCTTCTAAAGAAGAAAATATGGGGGTTCTTCACTTATTCTCTGCACTCTTGAAAAACCTTGTTAGAAATGAAAAAAAAAAAAAAATGGAGCACTGGGTGGAATGATTCCCCTTTAGTCACAGGGAAAATTACAGAGTAGGAATGTAAGAGGGTGAATTAGCAGCACACACAATGGAACCTGACACCACCTGGCTTTCTTCTCCCTTTTTAAATAAGCCAAGAGTAACCTGAAGAGGCACCATGGAGACAGAGCTCCAACACCAGGCAAGGTGTGGAAAGGAGGAAGAGCAATGCTGGATGAATGCTGACATCTAAGCATGCCAGCAAGGCCAGCAAGGGCCAGGGGTGTCACAGACAAGTGAGACCCCAAGTCCTTTGAGGACCTCAGACTGCCACCCCTGACCAGCTGAGGGTCAGATCCCTGATGAGAGACAGCAAGCATCAGATGCACAGAACTGGGACACATTGCTAGAGAACTGCCCCCTCCTCTACTCTCTTCTCACAAGGGATGAAAGCCAAGCAGCAAAGAACTTTTTAATGGACAATCACTGGTGATGGACCAGCTGTGACACTTGGCAAGTTCCTCATTATGAGCCCCAGAGAAATGGCAATCATTGCAAATGCCATGGGGTTTAAGCTCAGCATCTTTTCTGGTTACTGTTTGTGTACAGGAAGCTTCCCTGCTGGAGAAAGTTCTTTCGCTATTCCTCCCTATTAAAATAGGAATTATATCATTAAATAAAAAAAAAACCCTGTTTTAAACCTATTTTAAAGTTAAAAGATGCAAAAAATCAAACAGTATGAATTGCCCAAGCCTTACAACATTGCCACAATATCACAGTTCTCCCTCAGCCAGACCATAGACATTCACAGTGGTCTGAAACACTAACAGCAAACATGAACCCACCATATGTAGAAAGAAGTTGCATTCATCACTGATTAATGCACAGACAAGCAAAACTGTGCTCACAGAAATACTTGGAGAAAGTATATTTCCCCTCTCAAACCAAACAGCTACAATCACCCAACCACTAAGAAGAGGCATTATCATGAAGAGCTCTGTCTTGTGCCAGTGAAATGAGCAGTGAATGAAAACTCATTATTAACAGGTCAGAAGCAATTAATGGTTCAACCAGGAGCAGAGAAACTTTAGATAACTAATGCACGTACAAAAACCATGGATTTACCAAAGTCAGTTAAGGAATTGGGAATGAGACCACTCAAACTGTTCACACACAGAGCACCCACTCCATGGTGCCACTGCAGCCCACAGTGACCCTTCCCAATGTTCCCAGGCCACCTTCAAGGGATAACCTTCTGTGCAGCCACCACCATCCTAGGCTCCTCTGCTCACATTCCCAGCAAAGTGGCAACTTCAAGTGTGATTTTTCTTGCTTGTGATGTGAAAAATGATCAAAAGCAAAATCTCCTTTCCTAGAGGTCACTACTCAGCCACTTTAGTTGACATATGCTATCTTCGGTATCCAGAGGGGCTCTGGAGGATGTCTGACTGTCAACAGTAATGACATCTGGAAAAAACCCACAGCTGTAACAGGGTTTGCTCCATGCCCAGTCCAGAGGACAACGTCCACAGCACCCTCTTACACTGCAGCTCACTCATTTCACTGTGTTTATGCCATCAGCTGTTGGCAAAACATGACTAAGGCACTTTATTGCTTTGAGGCTTAAGAACAAATCATCTCATACAGGAGAGAACCTGCTCTGATTGTTGACAGAGTCAGACCAAGGCTGTGGGTGGAGATCAGGATCCCACCGGTCATTCCTCACTCCTCTTCCCATGTGGAGCAGTCTCTCCATATGCCTGTCTTCTTCCTGGTCAGCAAACCAGTCTTTGCTCATCCATCTGTGGTTCAGGACAGGGGACAACACAGGGATGCCCAAGGTCATCCTTACCACTGCTCTATCCAAATAGGAGCCAAGGAAAAGACAAGGAGAGAAGGGCTTTGTCCCCCAAACACAAGGACAGGTGGCAGCAGGGCAGCACAGCTGCCACAGCCTTTGCTGCTCCTTTACAGCCACTCTTCTCTCAGAGTCAGCTCCCTTTTGCCATGTGTGGAGCAGAGCACTGTTTGCTAAGCTGTATAAAATAGGAGACAAGGAAACTAAATGGAACTCTGAGTGTCT
This sequence comes from Hypocryptadius cinnamomeus, assembly GCA_013400635.1. NCBI lineage: Eukaryota > Metazoa > Chordata > Aves > Passeriformes > Zosteropidae > Hypocryptadius > Hypocryptadius cinnamomeus. Next base: position 371,637 of record VYZP01009828.1, read on the forward strand.
GCATTATGCAGGGTGCGTGTGAGCTGCACTCCTCAACACCACAGTCTGCTCTGTGCTCGTAGCCTTCGCTCTACCGTGCCTCGATAAATAAGTAATCGCAGGGAGCCCCAGAGCCTCTGTTCAGTCCAGGAGCTTTATGAGGCAAATGAGTCATGAGGAGTTAGAGGGACAGAACAGAGAGATACAGCACCAATGGAGAATACCTGCCCTCTTTCTACAGCTTGAATAGACCTAGGCCATCCTCCGAGCTCATCCCTTCTCTAAACCATTTCTCCCACTTTCATACAGCTGAGAAGAACATGTGTGAGAAAGGAAAATAGCCATGTGTTTTGTCAAATCCCAGAAATGCTAAGTGTTTTACAGTTTAAGAGGCCAAGGTACTCAGTACCTTACAAATATATACATGCTTCCATGATTGGAAGTAACTAAGTCAAATTAGCTGTAGCACCAGACATGCAACTTCTGTTTAGCATCATCCTAAATTTGTTCACCATTTCTTACATCTACCTCGACACAAGCAGAGCAGCAGTAGAAAAACTAGATATAAATATACAAGAGAATAACTGGTCAAGCAGAATGCAACTTATATTATATGAGTCCTTCAAAGCCCTCAAGATACCTGTACATCCATCAGGGAAAAAGCACCCCAAACTTTAAAAAAAAACAAACCAAACCAAAACAAGAGAACCTGAAAGAAAGATTTTTAGGTTCCATGTCATAAAACAGAAAAGACAACACAATAGCATGGGCAACCTTCTACAAACTGTCTTTAACACAAGTCTGCTGGGACATCTTTTGGAAAAGCACAGCGCATGCCTTTGCTTTGGTTTAGAGTAACAGAAATTTGGGAAGTTTTGTCACCTCATCTCAGCAGCAGTTTGCAAAAATGTTCTTCAGCATTCAACTAGTTCCCATTTGAGAATTAGCAAAATACATTCCCAGAGCTATCACAGAGAAAAGGCAAGAGGTGTGTGCTCTCTCAGACTCCCGGCTGCTCTTAGAGTGGCTGGACACACTCCTCCCCTGAGGATTTTTAAAGTTGCCTGTTATTTCAGTGTGACATAAGAGCATTTTCTTGTATTATTCCATAAAACCAGAACCCACCACCTCTCCAACCAGATCTAGGCACTCTCCATTTCAGAGATGACCTCCCCATTTTAACAAAGGGATCCTTTTAAGTTGCTGTCCTCAAGCCCACCAGACCACATGCTGGGGTGAATGTGGAGGGGGAGGCAGGGAACACTTCCTTGTGCCATTATACAAATGCCTGGTAACAACAATGGCTAAAAAGGCTGAGAATTTAAATGACTTAGCATCTAAGTGGATTCACTGGAAATACTTTCAGATTTTTTCTTAGCAGATAGCCTGAAGATATGCAAAGACTGGAAAGTGCATTCAAGATGCTGAATCTGATGTTGCTGTCTATTCATGTCAGTACAGTTTCCAAATCAAAATACCAAAGCAAATGGTATTCCCCAGGGAGCAGATGTTTGAATGCAGTGATGGGGACCAATTTAAGAACATAGGTACAAATGAAATGTTCATTCTGTTCCAGCCTTCTCTAGTGATGTGAATTGTGATTCACAGAAAGGAGATGACTACACCAGAGACAAGAATGAAAAATTAATTTCATTTTCTCTAACAGTGGACTGCTGGAATTTAGGAGAATGTCTTTCCCAGTGAGATACTACCTCACACAGTAAGACAGTACCTGATGTTTTTAAAAGCAGCAATGTTCTCCAAGTCAGATGCATACGGAATACAGTCTCTGAAGCTATTCTGCACAAATAACCATTTTTCTCTTCTATTTGGTTGCAAATTAGGTTTGAAAGGGCTTCCCTACTTCCTAACAGTGAGTGAAACAGCATGTGTGAATGACTTGTGGAAGCAAGAAAGCATAGCAGGTTCACTGGATGCTGCAGCATGTGATGATTTTCCATTTGCTTCTTATAAGTCCACTGCCTTTGCATCTAAAAGATATTATTATACTATTTATATCTCAGCAACATCTTGGATCAAAGCAAGATGAAGGCATCATTTTGCCAGGCTCTGTCCATCATTTCAGGTAAATAATCTCCATTCTTTGGGACCCAGCTCCATAGCAGCATTACAGGCCAGCACTGGCCCACAGGACCCAGCCCTCCCGGAGCGTGCAGGGGCACTCCTAAGCTGTGCAACGCTTTCCTGCCCCTGTATGCAAAGCAATGGTTTGGGTTACACTCTGCAAACACATTTATATTGTTATTTTGCATGGGTAAATATGAGACCGTGGCAGCCTAGCAACTGAACTGCAACAGAAGGTAGGTTCAGAAGGAAATTAAGAATCATTTTCCTTTCCCCACTTGGTATCTAGTTTTTACCAAGATGAGAAACTACAACTCAAAAAGCTGGGTTCTATTTCCAGTGCTGGCAATGGTTTTCTGACCATGTCTGTCTGTTCCTAGTTTCTAAATTCACAAGATAAAGATTATAAATTTCCTCCACTTTGGGCAGATTTGGAGATCTTCAAATGACAAGTACTATAAAAAAGAGTGTAAGTTTCTGCCAGAGTACTACTTAATAAACGGCCTCTTAGACAGCAAAGCAACAGGGAGAGTGAGCAAGACCTAATCAAGTCACATGCACCCTTCACCAAGATCAAACAAGAAATTATCTTTTAGATGAAGTCAAAAAACCTCAGGCAAGAGGGAAAGGACTTCTTTATTTATTTCAGCCTTTTTTACCCCAAGGTTTTGACAAGTGTGGGTCCACCAGTAAATATCTTGTTGAGAGCTATTGATTGCTATTGTGATAACACTGATACTCTGGCTCAGCACAGCTTTCATGTTTTCTCCACTGTCATTCAAAAATTTAGGCAGTGGCCAGCTTGTCAGTAAATTGTCTCTGCAACAAAGTGTTCCACCACATTTCAACATCACTGTTTTAACTGCTGTACCTACAGCAGTCTGTTCTTGTGCCATAAATGAAAGGGGGATGCAAACTGAAACTGGACACAAGGCTTGAAACTACTTGTAAATTCTCACCAAGGTTATAAAAGGGACACTTGAATATGAAACAGAGATAATGAACAAATCCTGGAATAAGCTTTTAAAGAGAGAAGAATCCAGGCCAAATGGAAACACACTAAGTATAATTTATAATGAGCAATGTGTAAAAAGCTATCCAAATCATGGAGCTCAAAATGAGAATAAACAGTGATCTTCCAATAGGGACAAGTACAGATAAGGTAAGTATCTGCTAAAAGGCTGAACTCTGAGCAACCCTTGGGCGTTACCAACTGCTTGAACAAGTCCTCAGTATGTTTCACTAAAGGCCAAAAAAGACTAGCAAAAATACTGCATATTCAGTGTGGCTAACCTGGAATTCAGTACCTGTCAGTGTGACTGTTGCTCAGCAGTTAATTATGTAAAAAATAGACTTGCAATCCACTTTTGCCTGCAATGAGCACGGCTCATCCCACAAGATAACTGATCTGCCCAGTAAGATGGAACAATGCCTGCAGTCACCCAAACTACAGCAGTAAAGAACCAACAAGCAAAAAAAACTAAGCCTTGCTCACAGTACACATCATGTACTCATTCCCATCTTGATCTGCAGGGGCACCAGGGGGGGTCAGCAGGATCACTGTGAAATGTGAAATGCATTGGGTGCAAACACCTGGAAGAATCAGCCCATAACAGAAAACAAAAGAAAAATTCTCTTTAAAAAAATTTTACATGCTCTGAGGTGTTTTCACATTTGTTAAGGGCATTTGACAGATCACATCACCACTAACTGGTGGAAATAAAAATTAAGTGCAGAGCAAAGCTATTCAGGTATTAGAAAGAAAAGTGCTGGGGGGCTTTTGGAGCACTGTTGGACAGCAGTAGAGATCACAACCCAGGTGGCTGAAAAAATACAGTCCCTAGATAGAGTTGGGAGCCTCCAACCATGGGTTAAATTGTTTATTTAAACAATGTGATTTTCATCCGTGTTCATTTGCAGAATGATGACTGCCTTTCAGTAGTTATTTGGTTTGAGAGGACACAGATCCTGTGTCCTTAGCCTAGGACTGGTTTAGTTCTTAACTAGGTAGACCCTTAAAATATAAAGTGACAACTCTAAAATGGAAACTTTCCCTCCGCTTCCCCAGACCTATGGGAACAGGAACCATCATCCAGCACTTTATATCTTCCCTGAGGTGGGTGAGATATTCACTGAGTGCTGATGACAATGTCAGACTGGCAAGCAGTCACTATCCCATGGGAATGAGGAAATGTGCAAACACACTGGAAACAGGACCATGTGTCTGTCATGCTGGCATCAATCACCTCTCACCACAGAGAGCAGTCAGCACTGCAGAGAATGAACCATCCAGGCCAACAGGGCTCTTGCAGTGTTCTGTAACTTCACACTGCTTTTTCCTGAGCCTTCTAGAAGAAAACAAAAGGTGAACCCTATTCAGCCAAAGACACATGAGATCACACAACTGCCCATCACTAAGCATAACAGCAGAACTTGGCCAGCTCAACAAGTATCTCAAGTGTTTCTTGCCAGGTACTTGAGTTTCCAGCAGAGATGCTGCATTTTCTTCCAAAAATGTTGTCTTCTTAAACAAACTGGACAGATTGTTGTGGAGATGCTAAGAGAATGTCAATCTGCTAAATGTCAGAGGGATTTTGACTAAACTAGGAAGAAAAATAGTCAGGAATTACAGCTATATAATTAGTAACAAATCTTTAATTCTACATGTTTGGATAGCAAGGCTGATTTAGAATCAATTGCGGAAGTGGAGCAGCCAAGAAGACAGATTCAGATCTTCTCTGTACCAGTAGAAATGCAGAGTAGCTCTACTGAAGCCAAAAAAGTATGTAAGGCTGCAACAGTTCTATCCTTACAGCTTGGTGAAGCTAATTTAATGAAAACACTGGTTTTTTGGTTTTTGTTTTTTTCCTTTATCATCTTTTTACCTATTCATGAAATGAACCCAAGCCCACAAAGACTGAAGCTCCTCAAAGGCAGGAGCTGAGCCAGGAACAGGTCCCAGAATGGCCAAATTTCAGGTCAAGTGTTTGTTTCAACATCTGAAAGCTCAGGCCCCAGACTCCTTTCCTTCTTGTGGACTCTTTTTGTAAACAGAAGTTTCATTGAGGAAAGATATGAAGAGAGAAAAATCCTGGGCAGCTTGTTCCTGCCTACATGACTGATCCATGGACTTGGGCTTCCATGGCTGACACCAGACTTCCAGGAGACTGTTAGGAAACTTAAGTAAGAAGCTCTTTTGAAATGTCTAAGTTTCTTTAAACTCACAAAAGAGCAAGAAAATCACAGCCTCTATCTGAAAACTGTTTTGTGAAGTGACACATCTTACATTTTACACATTATTCATATAATCTGTAGAAGAGAGTCAGTAGCTGACTGACACCAAGATGTTGAACACCTTCCAGCCTAGAAATGCCTGCAGTGTGCCAGCTCTACGTAAACTGAATCTTGAGTTACAAGGACTAACTGAGGGTGCTGCGTGTCACCACAGAGGAGATGTTGAATTTTATTGCACAAATTGTTATCTTCTCCCCCCAAGGAAGTTGTTGCTACCAGCAACTTGAGACACTGCCATCACCAACTCTTACAAAGGAAGCAAGGCCAGAAATTTTTGTTTCCTTTCTTATGTCAGGAAGGGTGTTTTTACAACAGATGAGCAAGAGTGGTGAAGAAATCAAAAATAATTCAGAAAACATGGAAATAAAGCTAATACCAGTTGCTTTGGACACACAAAAAATGTATTACAGAAACATACCACATACAGTCTTGTATCCTCTTGATAAAATCTCCTCTTGATGACTTTAACATGGTAGTCTTGGATGAGTCAGCGGGAGATCTGCCCAAGTAAAAACCTCAGAACTGCACCCTCCAAAATTATCTTCACCAAAATCCAGAGAACTTCACAGCCTTAATGTGTCCCCACAATACATTTTGTGTCATTCCAAAGATGAATTTTGGCTTACCAAAATTCTTTGGCTAGTTAAAGCAAGGACAAAAATAGTGGTGTCCACCAAACTGAAAGGAAAACAACAACCTCAAAGCCATTTGTCTTCACAGCAATTTCAGTTATGCTAAAAATACAAAGGCAGCATATGGCATTCGTAATGGCTCTCATCACTCCCTGTAGCACCAAATAAGAGGGAGGCAAGTGCAAGGTACAGATTTTGGTGGCTGGTGTGATGAAAAGAAATGTGGGAGGGCAGAAGCTACTGAAGGGCACCAAGAAAGAAAGCAATAGGATGGGGCTTAGGTTTTAACTTCTGATGAGGGAATGTTTTATTCAGCATGAAATCATAAAATGGTTTATTAATGGACAGTAACACTTTTTAAAGGACCACTACTAACTTGTACAACGAATATCAACTAAGGCAAGTGGGAGAAATGTCAAAGTTTCCAAGTCCTTGCTTCAGACTGTTTGCATGGTTGGAGTCCCTTCCACATTCTGGGATGAAATATTTTGTCCAAGGTCACATAGAAAGTCTAAGACACAGCAGGGAAATTATAGCAGGTGTCAGACCACCATTCCACCTCCTGCTCACTCTCCTTCACCATCCTAGTCACAACCCAACCATGAAGAAAAACTTTCCTTGCAACTACACAGGCCAAGCACATCAGTGAAAGGAGCTTTCCTTGGAGAAAGGCAGAGGGAGCTCTAAGATATCCCTAGTGCCAGCTCACCTCACCATTAAGCTTTTCCCATACTATTCCGCTCCTCCCTCACCTCACAGTCAACCCTTTTAATTTTGGCCAAATATTTTACCACCCTCTTACATACATGACTGCTAGAAAGAGCATTTCTGTCACACCCACAGCCTCCGAGGCCCTAAAGCCCCCCAGGACTGCTTAGCTGCCCTTGGCCAAAGGTGTCACAGCAGCCTGGAGCTGGCTGTCCCCAGGGCTGTGCCCCTCACCTGGCAGCGAGGCTGTTTGTGCAGCAGCACGGAGATTCCTCAGAGCAAAGCAGTGACAGAAGCTGGGGCCACCTGGCCCAGAGCTGTGCCTAATGTCACAAAGGGGATTTTGCCCAGGCTGTCCTTAAGAGGATTAGGGAGTCATCTACTTGCACAAAACAACAGGCACAGCTGCTGCTCCAGCACAAGTTGCTCTTATCTGCTCTCACAAAGCTCGTTTCTGCTGTGTCCTGACAACTTCCCACTACAGCATCCTGCCATGTAATGCACACACTTGTGAAGAACTGGGGCTTGGATACAGGTGGAGGGTGAGCACCAGATCAGGTGCATTCAGAGCTCATCCATCCCACAACAGTAAGCAGCATCACACAGAGCAAATAAACAAATAGGCCTGGTTTTCAGAGGCTGGATATTCACAGCAAGCTGGATATCACTGAGCAGTCAAACTCTTGAGGCTTCAAAGGGGGGTTAGGAGGACTGTGGTGTGCTCAAAATTTGTGAAAATGTAACCAATTATTTAGCAGTTTAAAGAACATTAAAGCAGGTTAAAGAACATTAAAGTTCCCAAGCGATATTCCCAATATACTTCCTATATCAGAGACAGAAAAATCTTTGTTGTGTCAGATGTGCAGATGTATAAAATGGTACCAAACTGGTACATCTAAAAGGAAGAGGAAAGGAACGCAAATTCCCTAAGGCAAGACCTAAAACCTGCCTACTTCTCTTAGCTCTTGAACATGCAGACCAGTCACCTTGATTTTTCCTCCTTTCCACTGGCAAGAGATAAGATTATCAAGATGCCTATAAATTGCTTTTATTGATTTTACAAATAGGGATGGTTATTTTCACTTTTTAGATTTTATAACTGGACTTGTAATTTAGATTTCAGCTATGGCTTCCGAAAAGAAATCCAGGATTGCCCATCTGACCCCTAAGCAAATCAACCCTAATCCTATAATACAACACTCTTCCACAGGATTGAGCACCCTTTCACTCCCAAGGTGGTCCCACCAGGTCAGGGTTTAACCATTGTACTCTTGCTCATCCCAGAGGTGCCACTGCTGTTGCAGGGATTGGTGATGGATTTCCTCTGCCAGGACTCAGCCCAGGATCATCAGTACAACCATCCTGGATGCACAGAGCACACAGGGATGTGAGGAAGCAGGGACAGAGTGAGCTGCAGCATGAACAGGGCACAAAGTGTAGTAAGGAACTGGACCTGGTGTCTGTGGTCTGGCTTGTTAACAAAACCTCCTGTGAAACTGGTTTCTTTTGCAGTAAAAGGTCCTAGTGCCTACCTAGCCTTCCACCTCCAGAAGTGTTTTCAAAAATATTTGACAAAAATATTCCATTGAAGTTGGTTCCCCTTTCCCTGCTGCTGAAGGACTGGGGAATGCTCTGCCCTTTCTCACAGCCTTCTCCCACAAAGACTTCACCCCCTTTCACCTCCATAAAGGAAATTAATCCACTTCTTTCTACAGTTTTCTCATCAGAAACAGCTCCCTCTGCCTCATGGTTCTTGTTCTTCTCTTTTGGGCTCTATCAAGTGTTTCCATGCCTTCCTCAAAGCGTGCTGACCAACACTGGACATGTTATCCCAGTTCAGCCCTCATCACTGAGGGGAATGCCTCCCCCAGTCCAGCTGCGGGGCTTCAGCCAGCTCCTCTGAGCACAAAATTTCATTCTTTTGCAACACAATGACATAATTTCTCACGAGATTTCCTCCCAGACCCCTTCTGCACTAATATTTATCTGCACCCTCAAATTCTTCTGTCCAAGAACAGCATTGTGCTGTTGTCTCCATCGAGTCACACTTGACACCTGACAATTCCAAATGACCTCCTAAACTTTAGGACTGTTTTGAGATTCCAGTAGGTAAAGTGCTTCCAAGTCTGGTCTGCTGGTACAACAGATAGTGCACTTACCTTTCTGCAGATTTCACTCAAATGAAGCGACTCCCTCCAAACAATTGTATGAATTTAAGCCTGCCTCAGATATGAAGCTACTAGAAAAACTAAATACAGATGCATTTTTCAGATAATCTTATTTGATACAATTGTTCGTTATATATTTTTTAAAATATATAACTAACAATTATATATTTTATATATATTTCTTCTCAAAAAAATCACCTCACTTAAGTCTCCAGCAGACATACCTCATATCTTTGTTTTAGAGCTCAACTGCTCAGGGCAAGATAAATACCATAGGCAGAGGGGTCCTGCAGGTACTTGATCGATTGAGAGATTTTTCTCTGGCCAACTCATTATTTTTAAAGGGATTTATTCCACCTCAAATAAGAAAAATATTCCTTTAACATCACTCTTGACACCAATTCTAAAGGCTGCTCTTAGCTGCCTTCCTGGGGAGCCACTAATGAAAAAGTAGCAGCCTCTTGGACTGCAGAGAGTCCAGGCTCTCAGCAAAGTCTCATAAAGGAATTAGGAGTTGCTCTGCTAGGTCAAGTCATTGATCCAGTTAAAGGATTGAAGACAGACATGGCCACATAACCAGTTATTTAACTAATTACCCCCTAGCAAGTGAGCCAGACTAACCGGTGATGTCCAAGCTCTCAGTCTGCTCAAACGTGTGGTAAAACACTAGAGCTTCTCTCCTCATAGAGGTGAATCTATCCCTGAGGGAAGGTTTGTTAGCAATACTCATTTCAGAAGCATCACCACACCAAGAGCCTGCCCTAAGTGCATCTTATTTATCACACAAAGGATAATCAATACAGAGGGATCGTGACAAGTAGGCCACTTCACCAAATAACTCAAACATTTTAAGACTCTCCAGGAGAAGAGGCAGAACATAAAGGAGCTCACTGGCTATTTCTGAGTTACCCTGAGTTGCACTGTGTTCTTTGCACTCCTGGTACAGCAGCAAGGAGAACACCAGGTGAGTGCTTGGCTCCTCACACCCACAGTGAGGAACTTGGATGCTGGCAGCTTGAGAAGCCATGTGGGGAGAAGACAGAGCAAATACTTTTGCAGGACAGATTCCAGTAAGGACAACAAGGAGTGGCCCACTGGGGCTGGGTGCCTGGCTGGCAGCTGCCTGGGGGACACAGAGCCATAGCAGTGAGGGCCTGACCCAGCAATGCCAGCAGTGACGAGCTCCTGCCCACACCTCCTAAGACCCAAGGGTTTAGTTGAAGCTAAGCTGTAACTTGAGTGTTCACCTGAGGTCTCCAGTAAGGGGAGAAATGCCACACCAGATCTCATCTCCACACAGAAACAGGAGATAAAGAATAAAAATAGTAGCAGCCAGGTGCTCCAGTTCCTCAACTTGATTGAATTTGGCATGTGAAATATAGTAGGTTCAAAACAGTAATTACAGAATAATGCATATGAGAAAAAGACCCAAGTCACAAAAAGGAAAGCAATTACAAGCAAAATTAGCTGGGAAAGAGAATTAATGGAAAAATATGAGTGACGATGGATATATTTTACCAGATGTCAGAAAGTGACAATTATAGAAAAAAAAAACTCAAAAAGAGACTTGTTTCACAAAGTAAATGAAATCTTCTAAAATTCAAAATTATATGAAAAGTGGGTGAAAAGAAATTGATAGAATTATTAAATAAGTTAATAGTCAGGAATTGTTTTAAAAGCTGATTGAGAGCAGTGCACATTCCATCAGTCAAGTCCATTAACAGATATAAGTAGCTGAGCTGACAGGAAGAAACCATGAGGATATTCAGGATAATTCCAGTAATTAGACTCTATGGAACAGATGACTCTGTGTTTGGGAGGAAGTTAGTCAAGGTATCCAAAGGATCACTTGATGGACAGATGCACATCCAGTCACACATCACCCAAAGAGAGACACAGCACAGTAAGTGAAATGAGAGAACACACTAATTAGGAAATGCAATCACTAGGAAGACTTAATAAATAATCAAGAGGCAATAGGAAGGGTAGCAGAAGACAGCAGAGGGCAAGCAGACTTCAAGGATACAAATTTGGTACATTCTGAAGGAAACACCCGTAATAAAAAAAATTCCATGGGGAAAGGAAACCTGTTCATTTGAAAAATCTTAACAAGTACTAAAGAAAAATAAATTTGATAGAGGTGGAAAGAAATCAATATGGGAAACTGAGTCATTGCAGAGTATGGTCAGCAAGGATCAGGGAAGGAGAACATCTTATAGGAGCAGGGATCATTGTTGGGTTACAAGGGCAGCTGAATGTAACAGCCAGCAAGACCTGGGGACAGCAGACAGCCAGCATCCAGCCATCCTTCCCTGCAGCACTCTGCATTTATTTTCTTTAGAGATTATTCACACAGCTTTCAAGGCTTTTAAGATTCATGAGACTATCCAGAACTGCCACCAAAATTCCTGGGTTTTTGCAAGCTTGCTACAGCTGGTCAGGAGTCTGCGATAACCCTGCATCAACACTGCCTGTGGGTGCAGCATGTACCCAGGGGAAAGAGGGTAGCCCTGCCCTTGCAATTCACACTAGCACACTGTGCTGTACCCACAGCACAATGCTTCCCACTCATCAATCTAACAGCCATCCAGTGCCAAAAAAAGTATGTTCCATCTTCTTTTACCTTCTGCCTTTTTCTTCCTGGCTGTTTCATGGATAAATGTGAGCATTGAAGAACATCTTAACAACCACAAAACTGTTTATGAGCACCACCACAGAGCACACATAGTCCATCCTGCTCCAGGTCACATGAAGAGAGGAAAAGCAGGCAGTGTGGTGGGCCATGTGGAAGGTGCAAGTCCCCAAGTGACACCTGCTTCAGTGAGCAGCAGCAGAGACATCACTGCCCTGCAGCATCCAGAACTGCACTGAGCTTGTGCTGGGAGCTTCAGGGAGAATCTGCTCCAGCTCTGCTCTGACTCTGCAACCTCCACATCAGCCCCATTTGCTCCAATGAGTTGACAAGACTCCTTGCAGCAGCACAGCACTAAACTCAACACCTCCAAGCCTTCAGCAGTTGGAGTTTGAATAAAGAAAATGCCAGAATGACCAACTCTGCACTGGAGGTGGAATTTGCATGTCTGTGGGGATCTCATCAATAAAGCACAGTTTTGTGGAAATCTATCAAGTGTTTCTATAACTGAGGAAGCACTTGAGAGGACAAGAAGTGCAACACATCAACATCCATTTTGTGAATGCAAATACCTCTTTTTTTTATGTATGTGCAATTTGCTTTCCCTGCACATACTAATGGAGAGAACATTAGAAGATGCAGAGCACAACAGGCATGATGGAGCCTCAAGTGGGCTGCACCAAATATTTAGGAGGGTACCTTCTGGACTGAGAGGCAAGAAGTCTGCCTGTGACCTTGACCTACATGAGATGCTGGTATATAGACTGTGTCTTCTAGTAAATAGCCGGAAGGCAGGTATGTGGGTATCTGCAAGATGTTCAAATCTCTAACAGCAGGCTAGGAGCCTCATGTGAAATTGAAAAGCCTTCAGTTGTTGAAGGTGGGAAGGAAGTGGTTCTTTTTGTGAGGCTTCATCAGCCTCATGTGTCACAGCGTTTCAAAGAGAACTTCTTACTTTTGGCAGAGGAGATAAAAACCCAAAGATGTTTGATCAGGATGGGTCCTTCAGCTTCCCTGTAGGTGAGATGATGACAGTGAGGAAGCTGCAGAGCCTGTCTGTGTTCACCTGGGGCATGCTGCACACACAACCACGGTGCTGCTGCTGGGCAGCACTGCACAAGTGGTCCTGCACTTGGGAGGAACACAAAGGCAAACAAGTTTGAAAATTTGTGAAATCTACTGAGGCTTCTAATGAAAGAAGATTTGGAAATCTGTTAAACATGATAAACATGACAAGGTAGTGAAAGGTATTAGTTCATAATACCTTATTAACTCCTGAAAAAAGAAAAGGCTTAATGCTGTACTGAAAAAAAGGGGGTAAAAGCTTGTGTAAGCACTGCAATAGGCAGCTTTACATATAACACCACAGAACCCAAAGTCACCCAACTGCAGGCTTTACAAAGAAAACATGTCCTGAAGGATAACAGAATCACAAAATCTGTCAATTAAAGCCACCATATGAAAAATGAGAAATAAAAGCATTATTCAGACAAAGCTGGATTCATTCACTGTTTATGCAACATAGCTTCCCATCAGCACTGGGCTACAAAAGTGGCTGTCCAGCCACAGCCCTACAGTTCACATGGCAGCTACGCCAACTCCTTCTCTTCACTCAGGCCTAGGTTGCAAAACCTTTGACCATCATGTTTACACGTCTGGCAGCTTGTGCACAGATACAAAAGACACCACCTAATGAGCTGTAAGAGTCTGTCCCTCATGGTTATATGCTCAGTTCTTCATAACAACACAGCTCCCAGAAAGCAACACCCTCCCCTGTGGACGCAGTAGCATTTTGGAGGACCAGGAGCCTTGAAAGGACTCTGATGGAAGAAGGCTGGAAACTACGTTAAAGGCATTTAACCCTTCACACCACATATTGAACACCCATGCTAGAGAAACTATTCTCTGACTAGGGAATGCTTAAGCCCTTCATGACCCCACCAATGCCATTTTTAACAGAGCCAACAGCCTCAAAAGGTGTTTATTCTCTATCTGGTCACTAATCATACTGCCTCTTCATGGGAAGAGCACAAGATCATGGCCAGAAATACATTTTACTCTCCTGGACCCAAATGGGGCACTTGCTCCTGAGGACCTGGATCCAGCAGAGCAGGGAACGTGCCTGACAGGCTCCATCAAACACGAGACCAGTCCTTTGCAAATGAGATCTTGCACACCAAACAAGATGGAGGTTACAGACAGTAACATGCAAAGATGCACCCCAACACAAGCAGCTGTGAAACACCATCAGATTCAGCTCAGATCTGCCTCCTGAAGGCCCCAGGGATCCTGGGAGATAACACTTCTCAGAGAAGGGTAATGCTGGAGAGCTCAGCACTGCACAGCCATGCATTGCTAACCCCCTGAGCACCACAGATATGGTTGATATCACACTCGAGATCACGCTCTGGGAATGTATCCTTGCTCACCACTGGCTGTTTTCTAGTCAGAGTTGCTTTTCTGAAGTCACTTTTACATACCAAAACATTTTTTGTGTATGATTCAGAAACATGCTATAGTAATAGAGGGGAGACAGGGAGTCTGCCCAGCTCTGTTCAGTTTTATCTCTACCAGCTGCTGCACAGAGCACAAGCAATTCAGGAATCATGGCAAAAACATTTTTTGTGAACAGCCCTATGGTCTATTGAGAGGAACGGAAGTTTATTACCATCAGTGACTCACTCCCTGTTGAAGCTTTTTCCTGGACGAACTGCATTCTACATTATTATGTTCCAGTAACAATAAATTATTAATAGGCGAGGGAATTCATCATTTGCCTCACAAAAATGTAACCAAAAGCAAGGAAAATATGGAATATGCTATAGAGATTAAGATAAATATTTCATTTCTCCCCCTCTGATGTGCAAGAATTACAGCCCTTCATAATAAATTTCAGTCATACTTCGTCAGAGGATATGCATGAACACATATTATTGAAAAGGAATTGTGTTTATAATGTAGCTTAAAAAAACATTTTTTCCTCTGTCAGTTCCTGTAGTAAGTGCAGAAAATTTGCTTTCCCCAATGCAGCAAAAAAGTGAGATCTTAGGATATCTGGGATCAATTCCTGACCCTACTAACTCTCTTCTATGATCCCTGACAAATCATTTCACCTCCCTCTGCCTATCCTCCAGCCTGTAAATTAGGAACAACACTTTTCACCTCAGCAAAAAGATGTGAAAATAGCCTCTGATCATGATTTTTAAGGCCCCAATTAGCAATAAGGGAGGCAGGAAATGTGATTTTAAACCCAATAGGAGGAATTAGGTGATTGCTACATGGAATAAGGAGCTGACATCGGTGTTAAAAACCATTGTTCAGTCTCCAGTTCCTCTGCCATTGGCTGTATTTGGATTTCAAGCTGTACAAAGAAGATTTACACACCATCATGCTTGAAGGTTTTGAGGTTTTAACCAACTGTACAGCAATGGGGGAAATTCTGCAGATTATCTCCCAATTTTTAAAAATGAAACCTACTTAAACACCTGGCTCACACTCAAAACTCTGGAGCTTCATACTACACTAGCTTGGAATAGAAGGAAAAAAAAAGGAAAATAAAACCTTTAAATCTGGATAACATATTTGGAGCTTCATGTCAATCTACATCTGAGTCTACCAAAACAAGGCTTCACCCAAAAACTGACTCATTCCTAAACTCTACCAGCACTTTGTCTCTTCCATCTATGTTTATCCATCTTACTGTGATTCTGTGATTCTGACCAGCACTATAACACCAAGGTACTTGTGAGGGTGTGTGCACCCTCCCACTCTCCTAGAAACAGTCCCTGTTTCACAGGACCAGCCCTGAGGGCATCAACCCTCCAGCCTGTGGCACCAGAGGGGAAGGGCTCTCCCCCTCAGTCCCTGCAGGAAGTGATCCATCTATTCTCTGCCGCTGAGGTATGACAGACACAGAGCCTCTTTACAGGAACAAACAACATTCAATAAAGCAACTTCAAAATATGCCAGATGTCAGCTCTTTGTTTACAGAGAGAGCAATGCAATTTGAAGGCATCTGTAACTACTGCTCGCTCTAGAAGTGGGAATTTTAAAGGAAAAGGTGGGTGGAATGGGAGAATAAACTTTTGTGGTTCTGACTGTCAGTTAAGACCAAGTGCTAGTAAGGAAAAGATTAAGAAAAAAGAGCAAATGTACAAAAGCTCATCCCACCCATCTGAGTAAGCAGGCAAAAGCAAAGGGCTTGGCTGCTCAAAAACGGTGTGGGATGATGCAGTATGAACAGGACTGAGGAGCTCTTAGAAGCACCCCGCTGCCTCTGTCCCTGGAGCCAGGACAACTCCCACGTTGCTCCATCCTTCAAGCACAGAACATGAGCTAATTGCAGCAGTTCCTCCAAAACTTACCGATTTAACAAATGCTGAACAGACAGAGTGCTGACTGTATCAGATGTGCTCTGGCTCCTCCAATTCCATCTTAATGCATCTTAGAAGAAATCTTGGAATGACTGTGTGGCTAAAACCCTGGACAGGCAGCTGCAGCACTCACAGGAATGTCTTGAGATCCTCTAGAATAGTTCAAGGGCCAGGGAGTAGGTCCTTCTGGATCTTTTCCTGCTCCTGACATGTGAACTTAGATTCATTCTCTTGTAGCAGGTATAATTCAAATACACACTTAAATGTTTTGTTAAGTGGGGGTGGACTGCTGAACTAGCAAGAGCTTTTATAAAACACCTTGAGCAGGAATACAAGTTATTATAATGACTCTTAGAAAAAGCTGTGTGAAAAGGAAACATTTCTTCATAGGAAGGCCGATTGCCATTGTCTGAAAATCATCATTAGGATGTGAAAACAGTCTCTGAAACATTTCACATGGCATGGAAATAATTTAGACAGTGCTTAAAATACCATTTATGGAAGTTTGGTTAGAAGACTATAAAATGATGAATACCTACCTATAGAGGCAAGTTTCCCTTCGAAATTCATGAGCAAATTTATTAGATAGCTGTATTAAAATCAAGTTTATTTATACTGAAAGAAATCTTGCGAGGAAGCAGAATTTGTCTGGGATCTGAACTTGTCATTCATGCTTTACTGAACAAATAAAAAAAATGAAAAATAAACCAAATAAAAATAAAATTCAGTGATGAATGCATATCCAAGTACTATCATATTCTAAATGTGCTTAGTATCTGCCATAGAACAAGTGTGCAATGGATTTCCAACAAATAATGTTATTTGAAGGAAGGAAGGAAGGAAGGAAGGAAGGAAGGAAGGAAGGAAGGAAGGAAGGAAGGACTCTCACCAGCAGCAGCAGCTGAGCAAAAGGAAGCTCTTGTACCACCAGTGAATGGAGAAAGATAGCTTTAGAGGGGGGTGTAAATTAATAGTTCAGCATAAGGGGCAGCTTAAAAGTCATATGCAAATGAAATGCACTTTTACTTTTTTTCCTGCTGTTGTCAAAGGTAAATAGTAACCAGACCTCAAACATCAAGAACATTTCACATTCTGAGCAGAGCCCAGCTCACCAAACCCTAATTCCCAGCATACCTTCAGCAGGAGCTCAGAGAACTCATTTCCCCTTTTGCCAAGGAATAAGGGGTGTCATCTCAGGCCACAGAAAGTTGCACATTTTAAAAACTTACAGGTTCATGCAATTAGCAAGTTACTGAAATCTGAAGCCTATAGAAAAAGAGAGCTCACTAAGGACAATCCAACATCCATTCCAGGCTCCTTTCTTCAGGATCAGAGTCCTCCTGAGCAGCAGGGTGAGAACAGCTGTGGAGAGGAGGAAGAGGAGGAAAGAGGGCAGTGGCAGGGAGGTTCTGAGCACATCCAGAGACATCCAGCCACTTCTCCAGCCTGTTCACAGCCATGACACAAGGATCCTGTTAGGGTGGCATCTGCCCACAAGTACCTGACTGGCAGGGAACTGCAGCTCTTCCTGGAAGACTTTGTAAGATAGTGTTATGCCCTACAGAAGAAAAGCAGAAGGTCATAGCCATGGAAGTTCTATGAAAAAGTTTGGCTCAACACAAATTTAATTTTCTTCTGCATTTCACCTTTCCAGACCCCATCCACATCACAACCTGATCCTACAAACTGGGTGCAAGTAACAGGCAGAGCTCAGGACCAAATCTGGCTCATTGTGTTTCCTCAAATGTGTCCATTGCCCCCACAGCTCCCCCAACACAGCCCTGTGATCCATCACAAGAATATCCCGGCCCCTCAAGCCCCACCAGGGTCCCACAGCTGCCACATTACACCAGTGGCTGTTATTCCAAATAAGGGAACTTGTTGCAAACTCCCCTCAAGCTGCCTTGTTCTGGCTGGTTTATGTTAGGGAGACAAGACTAAACAGACCTTCATATTTTCAGAATTAACCACTAAAAATGAAAAATTGATTGTTTGTTTCCAGAGTGCAGATGAAGGGGAGTCCTGCAGCCAGTGGCCTCTTTTGGAAACCACAGCAGAGCGAAGGCAGCACCAGGTTATCTCTTTTCTCTTAAGAGTCTTTGGGATGGATTCAGTGAGGAGTAAACACGTGTGAGCTCTGAGTCACATTTTGGTGCAACCACGTCTCCCTCCAGTTTCTCTCAATGTGAACCAGGCTTAGTGTGTGGCCCCACAGCAGTTTTTCTGTTGTATTTCCCCATTATTTTTGCCAGGGTGACAGTCAGGTTGTTATTTTTTTAAGCTGATCTATTAAATGTCAGATTAAGGGAAGTTTCACTGCTTTACAGCAAACTTGCACCACATAGATTCTTTTAACTGCTGTCATGAATGTAAATCAGAACAGGTCATTTCATTTCTCTCTTGCTATTTAAGTGGTTTTAGTTGTCTTTCTAACTATCAGGACTGTTATTTAGTGCTACAAGGTTTGAATTAAGTATTTTTAGGCTGCACTCCTTGAACAGATGCATTCTTACTCTATCTGACCACTAATCCACAAGGAAGCTGTATGACTACTTTTTGTGCAACACTGAGCTCAACCTAATATTACCCCATCTCAGTAGAGCTTATTTACTCAGGTTCAGCCTAGGCAAACTGAATTCACCTCAGCCTGCCACATGGACATATGCTCACATCCCAGCTGGCAGGATCTGTATATTGCCTACTTAACCCTTCCTTTGCTTTTCCCCATCTCTGCACGCCACAGGCTGTTTATTCAAACCAGATAAACACAATGAGCCTCAATGTGGCAAATAAATACGGAAAGCAAAGACAATACTGCCCAGGATGTGACATTTATTCAGCAACAGAATTTCAGTAGAGTGCTTGCAGCTAAACAAAGAGGGAGAGAAGCAGAAGAGAAACAAGGAAAGGTCCTACAAGTCAACAAGGGCACAAACCCCATCATTCACAAAAACTTAGAGGAAACCCATCCTCAGCTCCTGTAGCATAAATCAAGACTAAGTTCCATCAATTCCATTAATACATTATATGACCCATAATTAAGCTATTGAGAAACCTTTTTATTCCCAAAACCCAGTGCAGTGGGCTGCCAGCTCCCCACTCCTCAGTAGGAAACACTGGGGCTGTAGCAGGCAGAAAAGCAAGGCAGCAGCCCAGATAAGGATCCATTCCACCCTTACTGCTATGCAGGGAGCACAACCCATGTTACTGCTGCTCCCTGGAGACCCAGACAGAAGTCACCACATCAGCAGAAAACAATTAAAAATTGTCTGGAGAAACACTGAGTAGCAGCAGTGAGCTGCAGGCAGGAGAGGCAGCAAGAGAGCTTGGAAAAGACCAAACTCCTTATCAGCCTCCTTCCACATCCATAAGTCCAGCCATGTTTTCAAAGCCCACATCAGGACACCCCATTTCTGGTTGTGTTTCTTTGAACTGCATGTATAAATACCTCATTAGAGAAAGAAACAGCCTTTTTGATCACAAAATGCTTCTCCTTTATCCCCCAGCCCATGGCTCAGACCCACGGCGACGCGGAGGGCACAGGCACGGCTGCGAGCACAGCTACTCAACTGGCAGCAAACCAGGCCTCTGCACTGCCAAATTAAAAGCAGAAATGCAGATGGGAAAGGTGCCTTTTCTCCCTCTGGCCAAACAGCCACCTGGCACAGGAGGGGTCAGACTGATACAGTAATATGCATGCAAGAGACCCATTTAAAGCTGAGCCCAGCTCTTCCCAGGAGATGTCCCAGGCAGGTCTGGCTGTGCACAGACACGTGTACCCACAGATTCCTCCCCTTTTTATTCAGTGCTCCTGATCTAGTCAGGAATTGAGAAAACTATTAAAAAGACATCAATTTGCTGTTCTTAATGCTTAGCTGCAAGAGAGACAACCAACAAGAAAACACAGGTTTGAAAGGAGACAGCAGCAAGTACGTGAGCACAATGCAGGGACCGGATTTTCCATCTGTCTCTGCCAGGAACTCACTTTCTCCTCTGGATTACATTTGCACGAGGCAGGATCTAATCTCAATGGAGAAAATTGTGTCAATTGGTGCTTGCTTTTATCAGAATTATATTTTGAAGGCCAGATGCTTCTCTTTGCTGCAAGTCTAAAGCAGCAGTGCTGAGGGGCAATACAACTTCCAGTTTACATCTCTCTCCCACAGCAGAACCTGGTTCAATAAGTATAGGGACCTCAAATCCAAAAACATGGTTACAGGTAAAAAAACACATGATGGGGCATATTGCTGCTGCATAATCTCCACAAAGTACATCGGTAGTAACTTCAAGTAACACTATGCTCACTCAGTCCTTTCAAGTGTAAAGTACTGGGATATCTGAACTCAAGCAAAACCTGATTACAATATTGGTATAAGGTGTCTTAAACCATAGAGTGAACATCAGGGTAATTTCATAGAATCATTAAGGTTAGAAAAAACCTCCACAGTCATCTAATCCAACACTTCCAGTGATGGCAATTCCACCACTTCCCTGAGCAGCCTATTCCAATGTTGGATCACCCCTTGAGAGAAGAAATTCTTTCTGGTGTCCAGTCTGCACCTGCTCAATCAAACTTTGTGTTTTTCAGCTCAGATGGTTAAAGTGCAATACTTGAAGAGATGCTCACTGCATCTAAGAGTAATTTTAGAATAGCCCTCAGCGAACACCTCCATACTTCCATCTGTGAGCCATTTCACACTGGGGAGGCAAAATCCATCTTCTTCACTTTACAAGCACAAGCAGTTCTCATTAATTCAAGGCAAATTCATATGGAATACAAGGTGAAAGAAGTTGAGTGCCTACACACACAGAGACAGATATGTGGGTATCTGTGTGTGTGTGCATGCTGCCAAAGCCTGACAGATCCTGCTGTGACCACTTCTCCTAATTTACTATTACTTCCAACCCCCTCAGTTTTACAAACCATTGTTTAATCAGAGAAGCACTTTGAGGGAGTTTTAGTTCTGCAACAATGCCTAAAAAAAAAAATCTAAAACTGTTACAACCAAGGTGGGGGAAAATGTGTATGGACTAAAATTATCTCTGGAGCTCTCACAGAGCCTTTTAGTAGGCAATAAAGTTGTGGCTTTAGGAACAGGCTGTTAAGATGAGGATAAACACTCTCACACCCCAGATGAGCCAAACAAGCTCAGTGCTTTGGGGCAGCTGTAAATCCCAGCCGGACAGAAGGCACCGGCCATCCGGGTGTGTGCAGCAACAGTGACAGCTGGCGGACACGGGAGGAAGGCCCTGCACATCCTCCTCCTCCTCCTCTTAGGCTGAGTCACGACCCACGAGCCTTGGAGAGACGAGTCAGATTCAGGTGGTTTCACACTTAGGCACCACAAACCAGGCATTTGAGAGTTACCAGCATGGCCAGGGCATGACTTCCCTCCTTGGCTCACCCTCCCGTCCTGCTGCACCTGCCTGTGTTTGCCCAGTCTTTGTTCTCTGGGGGAGAAAAGGGGCTGCTGAAGGCACAAAGATGGCTCTTCGTACATTCTAATTTACTGGCAAAGGTCTCATATGATAAAGGAGAAGCTGTGTGACAAGCAGTGGAGAGGGATGCCCAAGGTCACACCAAGAAAGCCACTGGCAGTGTGGGACAGAAGTCCTGAGGTTTGGAAAAGACACAAGATAAGAAGTACCTCTGGCTCCAGCCAGTCAAGGGACCAGCAGGACCACAGCACCAGGAGGGGTGACAGCCATTTATCCCTAGATGCTGAAGAGTCTGAAACCTCATCCTTATTCTTCTTTTCAGGAGAAAAGAAGCTTTTTTTCAGCTTTTTTAAATTGTCCATTATGGACTCCCTCACACCAAGCAGGGAACAGACTGTACTTTTTGCTTCTGATTCGCAAATATTAAATCCCCTCTTCCCACTATTGGTGACTCATGAAAGTGACTCATTCACCTCTAGATAGTTTTATTTTCTACACATTGAAAATACAAAGAAAAAAAAACATCTTGGCCTCTTGGGGGAAAAAAAATAGCCTTTTCTCCTACTCGTTGGCTTTCCTTTATAACACAGATTAACGGAGAGTTCATCTCAGATTCCAGACACTAAATCGCTCCTCTGGGTGGTCTACAAAGCCAGCAAAGTGATAGCACAGGAGGACTCCTGCCCCGGCTGTAACCACATTACCTCTCCCCACTAGAGGCTGCTGAAGCAAAAGCAACGTGACAGTTTTGCCCCTTGCAAGTGGCCACGGGCTTCCCAGCCCACCTGCAAGCAAAGCCAGGGCCTAGAAGGAAAATCATAAAATTGGTGGAAAAGAACAATTACATTGCAGGTTGGTTTTGTGGGTGTTTTTATAATGCTGAGAGGCTCTGCAGTGTCACCGACTCACAGGGGCTGTACTTCACCAGGCAGTGGGGTGAAAGAGAATTCGGAAAGAGGGCATTGACACCATCATGCATGTACAGCCATGTGGGAAAACAAGGGGAAAAGACCACGGCGCCGTTCTTCAGGAGGTTACGGTGTTTTCTGCTGCACAAAACACTTACTGTGCCCCATTGATGTGAAGGGGAGAGAAATGGGTTCAAGGTGAAAGCACTGAAATTAAAGCAAGATGTCTGGGCAAGAGAAAAGGGAGCAATGTTAAAGCCCTGTGAAGATCCCAAGAGGATCAAGACCTGAAGACTTGGTGCATTTTGCAGAATCATTGCATGCACAGCCATGTCACGCCAGTATTTGTGCCTTCATCCTCCTCTCCAGAGTCACACATCCAGCTCTCCTTAATGTACAACCTTTGTGTGAAGTGAGAAAAGGAATTTTTTTCTTTTTGAGAGGATGCAACTATTGAATAATTATCATTGCTAGTTATGATAACAAAGAGTTAAAAAAATAGAGACATTACCCTGTCTGCAGCAGAGACAAAGTGACTGATTCTTATGCTTAAGGGACTCAAAGAGAGAACTTGTAGGTAAAGACACCTGTAAATTCACCACCTCTCAGTGTCCTTAGCAAAGCAATTCTTCAGGTCACACATCATACTGAAAAGGAACAGGAGCCACAACCCCAGACACAAAGCTCCAGCACAATTATACAGTTCTCATTCAAGGATCTTATTTCACTGCTACACAAAAAACCCAACACCCTCCAGGCTAACAGCAACCATTGCTATTTCCCAAGCATAGGTTACACTTGGGGGTTTATTATTCCAATCCCCTTTTAAATTGTAGATCTTCCCTCCAGTCAAGCGTCAGAATGCCAACTATCAACAAGCTTATGTTTACTAATACTCTACCACTGTCATAAGCATGGAATGGATAAGCCTCTATGCAAAAAGGGAAAGAGGTACAAAAGAAAAAACAAACCCGTGACATTTTCCAACAGCACATGTCTCTAACTACTGACAGCTGGGGGGCAGGATGCTATTTTCCCACTGCATAGCAGCCACCACTTTCTTTGGTATCCTAGATTTAGAAACCCATCTTTATCACCTGAGACCGTGTGATTTATTAGCAGAGATGGTACAGCTGGTATCCAACACTTGGCCTGTTGGCACCCCAGGAGGAAACTCAAGAGCTAGGTCCAAACTCAGAGGCTGAGCCTCATCTCTGCTTACAAACTTGGCTGAAGCCCCAGCTGAAGAGACAATATAGCAGCAGGCATCAGCAGAGAAGCTCCAAGCAAACTTAACACACGGGAACTGTCCACCAGAGAGCCGTAGTGAGTGAGGCTCAGCCTGCGCTATTGTCTGAAAGCACAAACCTTACCACGGTGCTTGGGGGAAAAGGAAGAGCATGCAACACTGAAACATCATTAAAATTAAGCGTGACCAGGGGCTTTTCTCCCCATGAGTTTGAGTAGTAAGTCTAAGATATTTGTGATTTCTGATTTAACGTAAGATATCCGTGAGACAAAGCTGGTTACTACCTTTAATCTTCCAGGCTCCAAAAGAGCTGCCAGACAGCATTATTTTTAATGCACTCTCACACAGGGATAGAGTTTCCAAGGAAGCTGCCAAATCTAGCAAAGGTTTGCACTTTTCCTTTCCAACATTTTCTTAGAAAGCTGGAAATAACGTTACCTTACTTAAGTGGCCATTTTAATTAATTTAGTTTTGCTTTAAATACAACAACCAAAATGAAGGAAGAATGAAGCTGAACTTCTGGGCACTTAAAGCTATCTCTTTAAATACAGAGCTCACTAAAAGCTTGACAGGCAAATCATAAAGATCTATAGGAGACCATTTTTAAAAGTGCACACATTGTCCAAGGCACAGCCTGTATATTTCTTACTGCCCCAGAGCACATGGACCATAATCCTAGAGGGGCTCCTGGCTTGCTGTAAGATAAACTCCAACAACGCTGGTTATTAACACTTTGAAAGCCAGAGCCCATTGTCATCCAAGCAAATGAGAATCAAGTTAGACTTTATGTTGTATTCTTTGTCCTAGAAGCATAATTTAAATGAAAATACAGCTGGCAATTCATCTGGGCTATGGATGTGAAACTGCATACTTGCAGTTAAAAGCAGAGCTCCCAATATTGCCTTGTTGCTAAAGGTAGACCTTTCCTGAGCATCAGTGACTCTCCAGGAAAAAAAAAGAGGTGGGATACCTCAGCAACCAGAGGAGAAAAATGCAAATCAAATGTGCTAGTGGAAGGCAGCAATTTTCAGCAGTTACTGCACTGAGGGGAGAGAAGCCAGGTCTCAGAGTTTCAACACCCACCTCTGCCACACGGGCAGCACCAGGCAGCCTCCTCTGCTCTGTGAGGGATGGAAAGGGAAGAAGAGTGTGAGGTGGCATTAATATGCAGATTGAAAGAGATAACTCAGCTGCCCCATTCTACTTAATTCCAATTAACTCAGCAGCCCATTCCAATTAACTCCACCCAAAACAAAACAATTCCAAGCTTTTAATGCCATAAGGTATGCCTGGGGAGGTGCAGGAAGGCAGAGCAATGAACCTGCCATTTCCCACCTGCTCAGAGACATGCCCTGTCATTCAGCACTTGATGCTTAGCCAGGTTTATCACCTATCTCCGGCTTCTCTTAGTCATTAGATAAAAAAAACACAGTAACCATTACTGCTGTCCAGGGCTGCAGAGGTCTCTTAACACTAGCAAATGCTATTAATGTAGTAAAGGAGAAACAGATTGCCTGGGCTGTCATCTTCCTGACTGCTAGAGAGGCAGTCCCCACATTAAAGATGGGAAGGAGCTGAAATGCATCAAGCACAGATGTTCAGGACATAGAAACAGGGTATTTTAACCAAGCTTAAAACAGACCCAAAGGTGCGTGTTTGCTGGTCCCTTTGCCTGGGCCCAAATGTTCCCAAATGACATCTGCACACCTGACAAAAAGCAGAAAGGAACATTCTGTGCTGGGGTATTTTTCTCTTCAAGATATATGAAATCACTACATTAGTCATGCTAGAGCTGAACTGTCCCAGCTCTTTTATTATTATTTACCAAAATGGTTATCAGCCAGATTTGTACTATTAAATTCCTGTATCATAGAATTACTCTGATACCCAGAAAGTGCAGTATTATTGAAGTGCTGTTCCTCCCCAGCTTGTCTTTCCTTCTCTCTTTTACAAGGTTCTTTCTGTGCTGGCTGCCCTGCAGGAAACCACAGGAGTAAAGTTCTGTGCAGGGATCTCACCCTGCAGGCTTGGAGGGCTGCTGGCTCTCACAACACTGCTCTCCTGAACCAGCCTCCACCCATTTAAACCAACTTATTTTTCAAACCTAAATAATTCAAAGCAAAACATAAGTTTTTTTAAAATGCTTATGTATTTTCAGCAGCCATTTTATTTCCTACAATAGCCAGCTGACACTAGTCCTTTGAGCTGACTCAATGAAGAAAGCACTCCTGTTTGCTTTGCAGAATACTAATATGGTCTTGCGAAGCAAGTTCCTAGATTGAAGCTCACAGAGGCAGCACAATAAGGCCTCTGCTGTGAAATTATGAAGAAGCAAAGTACTGTCTTGCAAGTATCCCACTGTTCCACAAACCCAGCATCTTGCCTGGCCTCTGTGCAAGACAGGAGAGAGGTTCCAGTGGTGGAGAAACGTGGATGGCAGCACTACAACATGGCTGCCTTGTTGGCTCCTCCTGCGAAATCCCTGATGCACAGATATAGTCTTCATTCACAAAAATGTGAAGATCACAGCCCTGGGAAACCAGCCTTCAGGAACCTGCAGGAGACTGCCCTGCAAATCAGCGCACACGCTGTCATCTCCAGGAGGAACCCGGTTGCACAGAGGACAGAAGAGGTCTCAGCAGGAGGAGAATCTTCCCTAAATCACTCAAAAGCTCAACAAATCAAGGCAACAAGCTGGTTAAATGACAACCCACACCCTGAGTTCAAACATGCCTTCAGTCTTCTGTACAACACCCCCAAAGGAGTTTAACTTTCAGCAAAGCCACAAGATGATCCTTCCTTGGCTTCTCTCCCTGGCCAGACCATCCTGCCCCATCCCTCACCTCAGGATATGTGCATGGCACAGCAAGTCCATTCAGGGATGCAAATGAAAATTAAATTTCAAAATAAGATGGCGGGGCGGGGAGGGAGGAAGGAATTGTTTTTTCAGTGGAAAAGATTTTCTTGCGTGGCTACCAGTTCTAAAATGAGGACCCACAGCAAACCCAACACTGACCACCTCCAACCTCCTTTGAATTCACACTGAGTCACTAATTTGGGTCTAAATGACAGCAGCAGGAACTGGGAACTGCTGGCTCTTTCCTGCAGCTTGTTTCTGGTTAGAATTATACCATAACAACAACAATGTATCTCTAAGTCTCTCCTTCCTTTATCCCTACATATAGGTATTTTGAGGTGCAGAGAGGTGAAATGCCTTGGTATCTGCATGGGAGAACTGGGAACATCAAGTACAGGGATTTATCTCCACTAAGCCCTGCTGTGACTAGTAGACCATGCTGTCTCACATTACCAAGCAGATTTCTGCAGTGTTCAGACTCCGTTCTCCTGAAGAGATTGCTGCAAAGGAGATAATGGGGACAAAAAGTACCTCATGCTCTTTGGGAGTGCCCCACCACCGTGCACATGTCCAAATCTAGAGTAACAAACAGAGAGGTGATTCCTGTCCCCCTGCACTTCACCTGACTGCAGTGACCCTGGCTCCCTCAGGAAACTGGATAAAAGCAGTAAGAAAACCGCCCAGGACACCACTTTACTGGCAGTAGAGGAACAACCATTAGCCAAAAGATTACTTAATTTAGTATTTGTTTACAGCTGCTGGGGATTTCCTGAGGTTAGATGCTGGTTAATCAAACCATGGAGCACCATTCAGCACCTGCCCCAGACGGTTTAAAAGCCATCTTCAAATAAAATATAGGGACCAAAGCAATACTGCAAATCATGCTTCCAACACTATTTCCCATGCTTCTCTTTTTTTCTTCCTTTCTGGCACATCACCACCCACATGAAAGCCAAAAAGAGACTGTAGTACCTGGTTACACAAGGGGAGCCCATCACAGTAGCAATTCAAAAGCTTCTTCCATAATCCAGCAAAATTTTTCCATCCAGAAGTCTCATGATAGATTGAATGACACATCTACCCATCCCCACAGCTGTCCATCCACTACTGCAGCAGCCTCATCAAGTGCAATGAGAACTTTGCTGTTGCATGTCCCTGGTGCATTAGCTGCAGTTATTACATCCAGCTGCACAGCATAAAGCTACAGGAAACAATTTCATTAGGGTCCCATTAGGCTTAGACTGGGCTGGTCTTTTCACATGCAAGGGCACAATAGGGAATAGCTTTGGGCAATAATTTGAATGCATTGCTAAAACCATTATCTAAACTACAGATCCATATTTACAGGCACAGGCTTCCACCCATCCCACAGCAGTCCACATGGGCACTTTGGGATATGATATTTAAAGCATTTGATGCTGGCAGCAGTGCTCCTCCACAAGCTTTAGGCATCACAGGGACACAAAGGTCATTCAGACAAGTCCACTACTTTCCAAATAACCCCTGGAAGCTGCCACTAGGCTGGGGAAGGGCTCAAAGAAAGAACATCTCCTGAGAAACCAGTCTTGTTTTGTTTGGTGCTTTGCAATTTGCAATTGCCCATGACACTACGGGTGTACCCTGACTCAACAAGAAATGTTTAAGTCACAGGTTCTTTATTCTGCTGATTCAGAGTAACCCGGTATGTGAGATGGCGCAAGTCTAATGATCCAAGCTCAAGAGATATTTATTTTTTTAAATGATGATTCAGTGTATCCATTCAGCTAAACAGAAAGCCCTGTGTCATCATAAAACTGTGATGATATTCTGGAAATATGGTCTCACTGGAGGAACACATTGTAATTTTATACCCAGCTATTGAAGAAGATGAGGCCAAGCCCTGAGTGACAGACACTTTGATGAAACAACACATGAATTAAACATAATTGTACTAGAAAAACAGTAAAACACAACTAATCATTGAGGGCTGTGTTGTACCACGAGCAGTGACATTTGCATTGGCACAGGGCATTCCCATCCACAGAGCTCCAAATCCTCCATGAATATCAGTAATTAAATAGTCTGTCATGCAGCCAGAAGCAGACAGGTTTTGCCACATCCAGTTTTGCAGAGAGTGAGGTTGAGATCCCACCATGACCCATGGGATCCCCAGCTGCCTGCACGGCCCCGTGTGCTCCCTCCTGTCCTGGCAGGGAGAGGGGCTTCACCTCCTCTTTGCTCCTTGGAATGGCCACCATGCCCTTCCCTTCATTAGGCTATTCCCAGTGGAAAAGATACTGCATGCTCCAACTACATTCCTCCCAAAATTCACACTTAGGACCTTCAGTCATAGCCTTACTAGGGAAGACTCAATGTATTTTCCCTCATAAAATTAAGATGTAATTGTACACTGGTCTGCCTGCTATGAACATGTCTCTACATGCAATGTTGTCCATACCCATATTTAACCTAATAAAGAGAACAAAACTGGGTTCAGGAAACCTGCTTTCTTCTAGGTTTCCATGAAAGCTGAATCTCAAAACCCTTCTTTATGTCGACAGCAGATAACTGCTTCACAGGCTTCATCCAGCAGGGTTGGTAACTAACTTAAAAACGGCAGATGGAAGCATTAAATATTTATTGGACTGGAGTGCATTGATTTCAGAAATTAACACTTTGCAAATGACTTCTGTGTGAACAGTAATTAAACAGTCACAGTCCAGCCAGGTTCTGAGTAAACTGCAACTCTTTTTGTAAAACATATGTATACATAAAAATACTAGTACTTGTCAACTGATTTCCATCTGCACACACCAAATTGCTCTGTGATTATGAATTAAAATTAATTAAAACTTCGGAATTATTTTCCACATAAAGTTGGAGCAGTGGGAGCCCTTGTGCTGGGCACTCAGGCATCATGCCAGTTAAGCTTGCAGGGAGCAGGGGTAGCTGATGCATTGCTTTAAAATACCAAGGACTTCGTGACCTCGTGATCCCAGTGCTAGTAATGCTGGGACTGAGTTTATGATAACAGTGGGATTGAACTTCAGGGGGAAACAATGAAAAAAGTGCACTGATACTGCCAGGGCCCTTACAGTCTCCACATGTGACCCAGAAGTACAATCATAAATAGCAGAAAGCTGCTGTTTGCTTTTGAGCTCACTCGTCCATGTGGGAATAGATTTGCTCAAGAGATATTGCAGTTTTTATTCCTTCAAGAAGAGTACTAATCTCCCACTTGTGCTATTGCATGAGCAGTAATGAGACTCACAGAGTCTTTAATAGACTCTTTTTAAAAGAAAACATCTTTTAACTCTGCTTGAAAAGTAGCTTCTTTTTCCAGA
Source organism: Hypocryptadius cinnamomeus (assembly GCA_013400635.1). Classification (NCBI taxonomy): domain Eukaryota; kingdom Metazoa; phylum Chordata; class Aves; order Passeriformes; family Zosteropidae; genus Hypocryptadius; species Hypocryptadius cinnamomeus. Next base: position 401,284 of record VYZP01009828.1, read on the forward strand.
ACTACAGGTCCTCCTTTCAAACACTGTCCAGTAGCCTTTCCAAGACTATTTTCCCATTCACTGTACCTTCACACTCAGTATGTCAGAATGGTAGCGTGTCCTGTTCATTAAGGCAATAGCTGAAGCTTCATTAAAGGTAATTGTTGATGGTACATTACTGAATTGGAAGCACTGGGTACCATTCAGCAACCTTCCCTTCTTCAGCACGGACTGCTATATGCTGCATTTTGTTACCAAAGCTGGATTTATTCCATGCTCTGACTCCATCACTGCTTTTTCACTTTCTCTCTTCCCCCAAAACATATGTACTTAAAAACCCACCAGAAATGAACAAACCCACCCACACAGGGTGTGTAAGGCAGACACTAAGCTCTCCTTGTGTCTGTGCTGAGGGAATGGCAGCAGCTCCCCACAGACTGCACTCAGCAACGAGGAGCTTATTTTCATTTTATAGGCAACGCTGGGCTTTGCTGTGGTGCCCCAGGGGCCACAGAGGGGCTGTTTTCCCCCAGCAGCTGGGGTTTGATGCTGACCCCACCACGCTGTGTGCTCCCACTGCAGCTGAGCACCTGGGGAACGGAGAGCTGGCTCCACAGCAGCACCAGCACCCACAGCACAAACCCCAGCTGAGGCACGGGACAGAGGAGCAGAGATCAGAGGGCTCTGGCTTAGCCCAGCCAGGTGAGGACAATGCTGCACACTGACAGAGTGTAGAAAAGGGGTTCTAATTGCAGGGGAGTGGTGGTAGCCTGTACAGATGCAGGTGGGCTGGCAAGGCTATGCTCTTTTTATTGAGTGCACATGCACACAGGCTTCTTTTGTTTGCCTTGTCCCTTTGTGTCCCATTCCAAGGTGCAAATTGGGTTCATGTCCCCAGGAAATCCTAGGAGTTTGTGGGCGAGTTTGCAGACGGAGATGAAGAGAAGGCAGCTGCCAGGAGACTTTAATGAGAGCTACTTCTACACTCATGGTACAATTAAGAGCCACATAATGAAACAAAGGCTGGTTTGTTTGTTTTTTAGTGAGCTCTATTTATATTTGACTTTAACTATCCTCATTCATTTTCTCTGAATCAAACCTCCACTGCTGAAATCATGTTCATCAGAGTTAATAAAGGACAGCTATAATCTGATTTACTGCATCATTCCAAACACAAATGTACTCACAGGAGAGGCTGATAGTTTACAGCAGCAATGTTTAAAGCAGAAGAATTGACAGCAAATTGAACATAACTTCTCAGCTGCCTCGCAGAAGACTGAAGTAACTCCATAGACTTGTCTAAGGCATTTTTTAACATGTTATTGTAACACTAAGAGGTTAAGGCTCATGTCAAAGTAGGTTTATGCTTCACAAACTGGAGACTAGTGAAAAGCAGGTGCCTTATCTGATAGATTTCATCTGGCTGTTAGGGATGCCTGAGTTTCCAGATGTCAGAGAATGGAAAACCAGAGGAATAGCATGTGAACCAAATCAAAGAATGCAAGATCCTTGAGCTTTTTTATCTTCAATAATGCAGCAAATTACAAAAAAAAAAAAAAAAAAAAAAAAAAAAAAAAAAAAAAACCTAAATAAATCAAGAGAGTTTATGGTTTACTCCAAGTAGAGGATTAAAACAAAAATCAGCATTATTTTTCCCTTGATTTATCCCCTTCCTTAAAACAGAGAAGCCACTGATTCCAACATAGCCAGAAATGCGAAATGGAGGTTTTCTTCTTAGAGGAAGAAATTTTGTCCCTTTTTCCATATTTAAGTTTTTAAACAAAGAGAGCTTCATTCTAGAGGAGCAGCTGTGTAATTAAGACAATTTCAGAATGAACAGCGTGATTCAAGAGCCAAATACTATCTTAATTATATGCATGAATATTCTGCTAAGAAAATGCTTATCAAATAAAAAAAAAATTAATGTTATTGCACAAGGAAGGCCACTAAAAATATAAAAATAACAGAGAAGGGTGACAGTCCAAGACAGGGCAGGTCAGTGCATGCTGTGAAAGCAGCTCCCAGCTGCAGAGGAAGCACCCAGCAAGCAACAGAGAACACCCCTATCTGAGCAAGCAGAGAGTGGGCAAAAGTCAGCTGTCCCCAGAAGTGAATACTGAATAAGGGACTTCTGTGTCAAAGTGGGAGCTGTCCTGTGGCTGCACCAGCTACTTGGGAAGGATTCTTGGTTGTGGTCTGTTCTAATTTTTTGTGAAGAAATTAAAAAAGGAGCATTTTCACAGAAACAGGCAGCAGAGCAAGAGCCAGAGACCGGGACAAGGTGGGTTAAAGAGAAGAGTCTCTTGGCTGGATTGGGCACTGGGGTGCCATCCTGCTGTGAGGACACACTTCAGCCCTCATCTACAGACCACCCCCAATTACCAGGAGGTGGGCAAGGAGCACGTCTGGCCCCCTGTGGCTGCCTGGGGGAGCCTGGCTGGCAGACACAAGGCAGCCAGTGCACAGGGGACAGGAGCAGTGCAGGTGAGGAGCTGGGGAGCAATGTCACTGCCCCAATGGGACTGAGCATCCCTCCTCAGAGCAACAGTGTGATCCCACACTGCTCCCCCACCCCTAAGCTAGGCTGCATGGCAAAACATCAGCATCCACTGACCAAGAGAGAAAATAAGAGATTTCCTTTAGGGTTAGGAAGCCACAATCAGGTGTGGAACTCCTGATTCCCACTATAGAAAACAAAAGCAAACAAACAAACACAACAAAACAAAAAAGTCTCAGAAAAGCCAGAACTGTCTTGCTTGTATTGAAACACTGATTTGAGGAAGTTTGCAATTGTACAATGGCAAGAGCCCTCCAGCCTCAGGTGTGCAAGGGGAGGCTGGGGGATTTCTGGCTCACGGTCTCCCCGTGGGGCTCTGCACTCACATCAGCCCCAGGAAGAGAGCCAGGCTCCATGTGTGAATAGGAGATCTCCAAGGAAAACCCAGGTGCTGCAGGGAATACAAAAGGGCAGGGCAGGGAATACAAAAGCAGCATTCCTTCTGCCTGATGGGCAAGAAGCCAGCATCGTGCAGAGGTGCTGTTCAGGATGAGACCGTGGTGCAAGTGCAGAAATGCCTGAGCTGGCTCACAGCAAGGCTGCAGTGTGGCTGCAGCAACCATGCAGGGGATGGGCAGGACCAGTGTACCCAGCTGAGAACCCCACAGGTGAAAAAGGACTGCACACACCTGGATGAGCTGCTGTGGTCCTACCTGTCATGGAAACTGAGTCTCAGCTGAACTCCACCCTGGGCTGTGACCAACGAGAAGGTGCTAATGTCCCAATGGTGTATTTTAAATGTCCCATAAAATGCATTTTGCATTTTATGGTGGCTTTAGGTACAAAATGCCACTCAGCTCTCCAGCTAGATCAAGTTAGAATCAGGTCTAAATCATGACAGAGAGTTTAATGTTTGCTTCACAAAAACAGAGCTCAGTGAAGGGCCACAGAGACACGTGTTATGCAATGACAAGGAGAGGCTTTAGGTTTGTTCTTGCCACACATACATTTTTACTCAGAGACCCTGAAGTGCCATGAGAGTGCATGTATAAAAAAACTTAGCCCTCCTGCCTTGTGATTCTCACCAGGAAGCATGAACTATAACCCTTCTCTCTGCAACAGAATTTTCCTGTCCCAAACTGGTTTAAACACTATGCCTTACAAATGGTTAAGTACTCCAAATGACATGTGGCAGGAATAGAGTTGTCCTGGGGAAAAATGCTCCATTCTGCATATAGCAGAGGGAAGGCAGGTTGAGGGCTGAGCTACAATTTAGCAGAATCATTTGTCCACATTCTCATGTCCTACTAAGCCACAGACCATGGTGGTGAAGAACAGATCCTCTGTTGCAGAACAATTTGGATGCAGAGCCAAACTTCACCTTCACATCAGTCCCAGGATCCACTGCATGAAGGCTGTTATGCTGCACAGAGAAAGCAGCAATGTTTGGCCTTGGGACTGGAATGGCATCCTGTGGTCCAGTGACTCAAAGCAGAAAACTCACAAATGCCTTCCACTGGGGTCTCAGAAGCCCAGCATAGGGAGGGCATGGGATGGGATGGGATGGAATGAGATCCATCCATGGATATCTACATCCATGGGATGCAGGCAGTTCAGTAAGGGGACCCCAGAAATTCATTTTAATCTCTAAAATGTTTAGGAAACACATCTCTCACCTGCTTCACCTGCATCTTTTGACACTACAGAGGTGGAGAGGTGTTTCAGACTTTGCTTCTTGCAGCTTGTCACACATGTGCCATCCCCTGGGGAGATGGAAGGGCACCCGTCTCATGAACAAACCTGGGATTGTTACTCAGCTACACAGAGGGCCAAGGTCTCATTAATTAGCATTGACATTTACAACAGAGACCACGAGACATGAGTGATACAAAGATGGATAAATTCCAAGAGGATTAGGGAGCAAAAAAAGGCTTGGGGGATGGTTGTTCTGGTTATTCTTGAGTTTTCCTTGTAAAAAAAGACTACTGATATTTGAATTCCTTTTTCTATTAGAATGGGGGAAAGTGCAGTAGGTCTTCTGCCATGTATCTAAATTGCAAAGTGCTACACACCACTGAAATGAAAAGAGGTTGCTTGGACTGGCCAGTCTCCAGTGAACGGATTTGTGGGTGGACCTAAAGGTTACAGGAGGGGTTCTGCTGAAAGGGAGTAGCTTAGCTTTAGTTCAGAGGATTTCCAAAAAAACAATCCAAAAGTCTACCAGTTGTCTGCCTCTACTAACACAGGGTCAAGCTCATGATAAAGTAAACCATCTGCTCTTTCAGACTTTCATCCCAAACCAGAATAAACCTGCTTTGATGCTCTTGTGGACTTGGCTCCTTCCACTGTCTTTCATGTGCTCCAGTTGACATCATCAGGCATTCACATTCCTTGGATGAGTTCCTCAGGCATCGACCAGTGGGATTCTGCCTCAATTCATGAGTCTTTTCTATATGGCAATGCCAACAGCAGAAACAGCTGCCCTGGTTTTGAGCACTAATTAACCTCCATTTCTCACTTTCATCTCTACTCTGTTGCTGATCCCTAGGAAAGGGTCTTTGGAATTCAACAGAGAAAGCCAAATTCAGTTCTGGAGAGGTAATCCACTGGCAATGACAGTGGAACAGGGCAAGATCACCAGAAGGGGAGCAGATGCTGTACTTAACTCCAGCCCAGAGGCAGATCCTTCACCACCACCTCAACCTCCACATTCCTTCCAGGACGAACATGGGAGATCACACTCACACTGAGCTCTGGGGTCTCCTTTCCTCTCCCCTTCCCAACCTGTAGATTCAAAACTCATTAGGACTCAAATGTGCCATTAGAGGGAAGAAGTGTTAACACCTGCCATCTGCATCTGCTGGAGAGGCATGAGGACACTTCATGTATGTCTGTGTCAACCAGGCAGGACAGGAACAACCACCTCCCTTTATTTAAAACCTTTATTTCAAGGTTTTTATTTAAACCAAGTCACCACTGGTGTGGCTTTCCAAACCACAACGTACAAACGCTCACAAGTGCTACGAGCCCCAGGACAGCTTTCCTGTCCCCTCTTGCCATCCTGCCAATCGTGATGTCTGGGGCTATAAAAAGGCACAGCACAAGAGCATGCCTCTCCTTCTGATCTGCTTCCGTGTTTATAACCATGGCTTATCTAATGACACTTAGGAAGTGTTACCAAGGAGACTATTTGCATCCTGCACGATGTTGCTAAAGCAACACTGCTAAATTAGATGCAGCACTCTTAGCCTTCACCTACTGCATTTGCATTGCTATTAAAATGGAATAGTCACAGGCTTAAACTATATTTGGGTCATTCACTCATCCAAACACCTGAAAATAGTCCAATGACAGCAGCAATGGAGTTTCCCCTAAAAATCTAACACATCTAGGTCTCCATCTCTTATATATATTTCAAGCTTGCCCCTCAATGTGACCTGCAGTCAAAACAAGCCATCTTTCATGCTGCAACCTTCCTCCACAGGACATGCTTTCCCTATGTATTTGGCTTTTATTTGAATGCATCAGGAGTTTTAACTGTCATAAATAATTACAGCATCTTAGCATTTGATGGAGCACAGCAGAAGGCAATTTGTAAGCAGCATTAATTTTTGAGGCACAAGATGGCTCAGAGGCACTGGAAATGCGACAACTTGCCTGGAGTTTATGGGTCAGCTGTTCATCCTCACCCTGAGTCTTGGTTCTGCTGTAAAGAGTCACCATTCAAGGGCTTCAAGATGGCCCATGGAAAGATTAAACAGCTAAACAATAATTACTTGGTTTACCCTAAATAAAACAGTAAAATACTCATTATGGAGATAGTAATGATAATAAAACAGAAATAATTTTAAACTATAAATGACTAGCTATAAACAAAAACAAAGGCCAGGGGCTATTTTAGGTTATGCTACAGAATAAATTAAACACAGAAGCTCAAAAGACTACTGGTAGGAGGGAGAGTGAGCAACCAAGAGGTGGGGTGGCAATGGTTTCCAAGGCAATTAACAGCTTCTCTAGAATTTGGACATTTGTCAATATGATAAAAAACATAAAATTCAAATAGCCCCCCTGCACACACAGACACATTAATGTAGAAATATGGACAGCTGTCTGGAACTTTACAGGAAATATTACAATTGTGTGACAATGTATTGGATTTATTGTAAATATACAATAAATATAATTTTACTGTGTTCTTCATGATACCAAACAATGTTACAAGCAAAGTCACTGGGCCCTCTGAGATCCAGTATTCAGATGCAAATCTAGAGCAATGTACTACCCCCACAGTTTTCTGTTCTGATGGTCTGAGCAGTACATTTTGGTCAATGACATGTAACAATAAAACACCATCCCACCAACACTCAGATGGAGCTCTCCATCACTATTTAATATGTTTATTCCAAAAATAACTCTTGCTTTTAACACTTTCAAATTTAAAAGATAAACTCAGGCAAGGACATAAATACTTGGCATCTGTCACTGAATTCAATCAGCTCCCTGAATCAGAGCAAAAGCACCCTGTTCCAGCTCTGCTGCAGTGTGTAATAAGGTTTGGGTGCCTCTTATTAATAAATCCTTCCTTTAGCCCAGAAGCACTACTGAAAAGCACACCTGGGAGCATTTTACTATATATAAAATCTCTGTTCCAACAGCAAATTAGATCTGCCTACAGAATCTAATCACGAGAAGGTAACTCCTTCCTGCTGAACAGGCTGCAGCACAAGTAAGCCCATGTCCAGAGAGCATTCACCTCCCAGTGTTTGTAACTGCTTATGCCTGGGAATTTAAGATGGAATACTAGCATCTGGACTGGTAAAGAATTTCCTAGCAGTATCAGGCTCCAGGTCTGCCTATTTCAGGATGAGGGGATGACACAAGCTCTTTCCTCCCTGCAACAGCTGTGGTGAGGTTCACTTCCTCAAGTTTTATCATTGCTTTAGCTCCCCCATGAGAAGGTGTGATGAAGGCACAGAAGAAGACTTCTGCAGTTGGCCATGGCTGTAGAACACATGTGTGCCCACCACCATGCTCCACTGAGGTGGCTGGACAAGTGCCAACACAGTGCTGGTGGAGAGCTTCCTCCAAGCCACATGGTGGGGAAGACACCCTGCAGCAGGTGAGCTGTGCTGGGGTCTGAACAATCCTCTCATAGAGCAAAAAGAGGATGGCTCAAGTTTCATGGGGCTCTAGATCTACAGCAGCCATACTCCCTCCTGCCTCCTCCTATGGTCACACAAGAAAACTCCATGACAGTTCTGAAAGTGGCCTTCAGTCCTCTGTGGGAAAGGGTTGTTTGTGTCCACACACAGAGGCGGCAGAAGGTCCTTTTTAGCTGCCTCTGCTCCAGGGGAGCTTTCCCAGGACCCAGCGCTCATCAGTGGCTTCAGGTGCCCCACATGAAACAGGCCAGGGGAATCTCCAAGGAAGGGTCAGAAATGAGGATATGCATTACCAGCAAGGCACAGAGAGGGGAGGAAAGGAACCTCCCTGTCTACCAACCAGCTCCTCCTTCTCCCATGAGAAATAAGATCAAAAGGAAAAAAAGGTTTTCTCTGTGCTAGCTGTGCCTCTGTGAAATTTTCTAAGGACTTTCTGTTGGTTTTGGATCAGGTCCTAGACCCACGTGGACAGAACCTGGTGTGTCTGGATTATTCATCAGCAAAAGGGTTCCCTCTGCAATCAAGCATGTAGAACACCTTATTAAAGCATGCTCTGCTCTGTATCTGACCTGATGGAGCTGGCATGAAGAAGTTCTCAGCACCCCCCAGAAACGCTGCTGCACTGCGAATTGTCATTACTTCCCTCATGTCAGTTCCTCCATGGCCTTATCTAAACTATGTCATAAATCTTCTGCGTTTTCTCTGAACTCTCCTCCTCCTAGTGACATTCTGTACTTTTGAATAATGTTGTCTCCATATGAATTACAAGGGACACAGTAATAATGCTCCAGCAGGAGCAAGGGAAGCAGTGGGAAAACAGCTAAAAGCTACACTGAACTGTTTTCTTACTTGTAATCTTCTGTCATACACCGAGCTGGAAGATTAGATAACGAGACTATTTATAGCAGCATTGCTGCATGTGTATCACAAAACCTTTATTGTAAGACCACAACAAGTATAAAATTTTAGTTTTGCCTGCTACTTCCCTGTGTCACAGCTTCGTTTGCAGCAAAGCATTTTTGCTTTTGCAGTGGGGTTATTAATAATGGATGTAGCATTAACATTTCCAAATTGGGAGCTCACCCTCAGTCAGTGCTCCCACCCATCACTCCGTAATTTCTCCTCCTGGCCTTCATGTTGGACTGACAACAGGAGACTGACAGTGTCTGCTCAGCCACCAAACACACTCTGCATGGGCAAGAGCAGCCAGAGCTCACTGCATCCATTGCTACAGGTCCCACCTGCACCACTTCTCTGCTTGAAACCTGCAGCTACTTTTTAACCTCTCTGCTAAGCCCTGCAGTACACAACCTGTAAGGCCTGAGAACAACCATCCAGAGGAAATGCACAGAACACCAGATGATCCCCACCCACCAGATGGCAAGAGCTTTCTTCCACAACTAATGTAAGGCAGATTTTAAGCAGAGGAGCAAAGCTCTCAGCTGTCAGTACTTATCTCTTAGCATCTCAACTCTAAACATTGTAAAAAAATTATTCATGCTTTTAATTAGGGAGAACTTTTTGCACCTTTATTTTATGTCATGCTTGTTAAGGATGTGATTGTTGAGGGGTCATACCATTAAAACAAGAACACTAAATGATATACAGAAACAGGAGTAGGAATGTAGAAATACAGTACTAACATCAGAGGTAACCCAGATGCTTCATTATGTTTTTACTGCATTTTTAATAAAGCAAGTAAATTTCAACTACTTCTCCCCTTTCTGTATTTGATGAACATAATCAATTAGTGAGGAACATTTTGTCTTTTCCATTTTCTGTCACATCCATTGAAGTGACTCACTCACTCACGTAAGAAACAGATTCTGTTTGCACCATTTACAGTTATTTGTGTTCTGTCTTCTACAGTGACTCAGTATTTCTATGGGAAACCATCTCTTCTATTCCTGCCTAGTAAATACCTGTTAAATATAAAAAGTAGGCATTCATCACAGACAAAAATGATCTTGCAAGATAGATATTTAGAAACACAATGGCACCATTTACCTAAATCAAAGAAATCATGAGTAATACCAATACAATTAATGCTATATTAAAGAGATACCACCTAAAGGAGGAGATTTGAACTAACCTTCTGATGAAAATATGGAACCTGGATGGTAAATTAGCTCTGTTTCTAGATCTGTTTGCCTTATCTGTCCTTCATCTCTCCAGAAACCAGGCTCCCTCTTTGCTAACCCACTGCTAGTTACTGACAGTGGCACCAGTTAGTTACATAGCACCCCAAGTCACTGCTTTGATGAATAAATCTTCCCAAGCACCAGTGCTAGATATAGGATGTGTGGTGGTCATATCATAAAAATTATGAGATTAAGTCAATAGTGAATCTGTGCCTGCACCCATGCAGGCACATCTGGAAAGTGTCAGTGTTACCAGTGTGAAACTCAAATACTAAATACAAAGGAACAATAGAGGAGGGAGACTCCACAAGTGATGTCTGTACTTTAGAATAAATTTTTACTAAAATGTTGTTATTGTTTTTTAAAAAAAGGTTTACATCAAGTAGGTGTTTTGAAACTAAAAAACCTGCCATGGAATTTTATCTCTGAGGCTGGCAAAGAACTATTAATATTTACTTTTCAAAATTTTGCATAAAACAGCCCTACAGTTTAAACTGACAGTTTTCTGAGAGCTGAGAATCCTTCCCTATGCTTCAGCAAAAAGTTGAACTGAGGTGGACTAATGGAGGATTGTATAAACATAATACCACCATGGCATCCTCTGCCCTATAATTTCAAAACACAATCCTATTTTAATCCTGTACTTGAAAGGCCAAATAACCAATAGTGTAAACATGAACTAGCATCTTCTAACAACACACTTTTACCATCTCGAGCTCCCCATGAACAAATGGAGATGAAAACTTATCCCCACCTCAATTTTAACCAGTTTTGCAGCAACCCAGATCTTAGTAAGGTAAGTATCTAAGGCTCTGCCCTCCACTCCAGCCACTCAGCTTAGCAATGCCCTGGTTGGCCAGGCCAAAAGGCAGTCTAAGCTCATGGATATGTCACACAACAAAAGTTTTAACCACTGTTAGACCCTAACTATCAGTGAAAATTCAGTTCTCATCCCCAGAACTACTTTGGTATTTGTGGCACAAAAGTGAGCACCTGCATGGTGCTGTGATTAAAGTGAGAAACCGCTTTGGGATTTGGCAGTTTGCAGCACAGCACTGAGCACCTGCACACTGCTGTGATTAAGGTTAATCTTAGATCAACCACTTCTAGATGAAGACAATCCTGAAACACAAGTATTGCGGAGCTCACTCCTTGACACAGCTCGGAATTGGATTACTCAGATGTCCTAAACTTTCAAGGCAGGCCAAGTCAGAGCACGTGTGGATCCCCAGCTTGAAATAAGTAGCCCCTGTGAAGGTACATGCTGTAAGTAAAACAACATGTACTTATGTACTTGCCACGGGCAACAATTTCAGCGCTGCAGAAGTAGCTGGTTCCTGCAATTATCCTAGCAGCAGTAGGTAAGAACAGCTGCCAAATCGGAAATCTCCCAAGCCGCTGTATTAGAAATCTCCCCAGATATGGGAATATCCACAAAACCTGCTATTTCAACAGTCTAGGAAACAAAATGAAGCAGGGGCTACTTGGGCTTCTGTCATTAGGAAGTCATTGTAAGCAGAGAGAACCTGCTTTCTCTTACTCAAAAAGAGCCCACAAATGGAAAAGCAACTACATTTGTCAAAGTCACAGTGCGCAGGAGACACAGTCACATCCAAGAAAGCTTGTACAGGAGCCTGGTTACAATCTCTTCTGCCTCCCAAATAAAGCCTGGATGTTCTGTGTATGACTTTGACACTGACATGGCAATGAACCACCCTGTAAACGACCAGGCAGGGATGCTTATGACAAGGAGGATGGATCCAGCTAGAGACCAGCCAAGACCAGAGCAGGCTCTATCCCTCCACCTACCACTGCAATGTCTGAACAAACCAGCTGCACCTCTCACTGAAGTTTTAAGTTCTCATTTTATCATTATCCTTATCAGCTAAACACAGGTAGCCTTAGGAAGATGCCCTTGGGAAGTCAAAATGAGAAGGGCAAATGGTCTTTGTCACAAACTTCAAAGGATTCCTCTTTCATGACTTCTTCAAATCTCCCTTAAAATGGACCCAATTTAGCATCCATAGCATCCACCAATAATGAACTCTACTGAGCAACTACCTACTGCAGATGGCTACAGTCAGCTTTTGTTCATTTTATGTCCTCCTAATTCTTGTACTGGAAGAGACAGTGAACAGTGGAGCTCTGCCCCTTCTTTACTTGCAAGTAATTTTCATTCTAGTTGTCCCTTTTTCCAGAGACAGGAGCCCTAGTTTATTCAATCATTCCTTATATGAAATTAATCCAGACTTATGACCATCCTTGTTGCCCACCTCTGAATCTTTTCCAGTTCTTCTGAATCTTTCCTGAGATTTTAGAAGGAGAAGAACCAGAACTACACATAATATACACATTTACACAACAATCTATTAATGGCCTCTATTTTTGTCTGTTTGGCTTTCCTTATAATTGCTAGTATTTAATTTGCTTTATTTAATTACTGAGCCTGGCAGTAATATTTTTAGCTCAATCATCCAACCGATGTTTTGGTTCCTACTGGTTTTCAAAAGTAGACTTTCTTGCACTTGAGGAATATAGAGAATCACCCATGGGCAAGAAACCAACCACATGATTTCGTGGGAAATTTGTGAAAAGCTGCAGCAGTACCTGCTTCACTGACAGGCTTCATCACCTTATGAAACAGGCAATAGGAAAGGAAAAGTAAGATCAATAAATTGCTGTGTTTGGAACACTGAGCAATTTTAGGCAGTTTAAATGCAATAAATCAAAGTTCAGTAGCTTGGGAAAAAATCTAGTGCTTGGGAGAAGGTCATACAAATCTGACAACCTCAGGCAGGAAAAACTTTATACCCGCAACCCAGACAGGTCAGAGGGAGACAAGCATACCCTGGACAGAGTAAAAGCAGAAGGGCAGGAAGCAGGAGACATCCCTCAAAGCCTTGAATGATGAAGCTTCTGACCCTGTAAGGCTGGAAGAAAATAATATAATACTTCAAAGAAGAATCAATTATGACGGCAATGGGAGCTGAGGTTATCTCACCGTACCACTGTTGGTATCCCCACAATGCACTGCCTGTGATGCCTAAAAATGCTTGTGATGCACCCCAACTTCTAAGCCCTATGACCATCAACTGCTGATAACCTTTTACTCTCCCCTTAGTTTAATCTAGTGAGTGCACAAAATGAAGCTGGCAGCAGGACAGTCTTTCAACAGTATACAATTATTGAAATGCCTACACCAGCCAGATTACTATCTTCTACGTGTTTCAGAAGCTCATAAAGCACCAGGGAAATGGGGAAAAAGTCTGACATGTTTATGTGTCAGTGGGATATGTTTGGAACAGCAACTGCAGAAATGCAAGACTGTGTAATCCTGACTGGTACCCTCCGTGGGTGAGGGAAAGCAGGAAAGCTTCTGCCTTCTTGGTCAAGTGCTGCACAACAGGCTGCCAGTCTGGGGGCTGCAGCCAGAGAGGTGGTAACACCCTTCAGCAAACCACTGCTGCTGACCCTGACTGCAGGTGTCCCAGCAAAAGAAAGGACTAAGAACTGCTCTGTTGAGGTGCTAGGCTGCTTCATGTGATACTCTGAAGGTATAAACCCCAAATCATCCTGCAGACATCACCCAGACCCATGAGTAGAAGCTATCTGGATGAATGAACAGGAAGTACAGGCAACCATAGGAGCACGCAGCACAACGTGACTAAGATCTTCATGGGAGCCTCCGCATGCCACTGTAATACAAATAAAAAAGAAGAGCCCATGAGTAATCAGCACTGCTGAAAAGAGAATCCCTGGCAGCTGGGGCTGTTTCTGTAGCACCGCACATGCATTCTTTTGCAAAAATATCACAGGTGCATTGATCTATGAGAAAATCAACAGGAAGAAATCCTGCTTGCTGCCACTCACTCTTCAAGGCAAGAGGCACTCAGGAAAGAGTACCAAACCTGAGTAGGAGGCTGGAGGAGAGGATTTATGAGAGAAGACAGTAATAGTTCTTAGCTTTTACAATGTAATATTGATCTGCTGTCTACAGCAATGGCTAAGCCTTCCTGAAGCTGAGGACACAAGACAAGTGAGGATAAAGAGCGACATGTCCATGGAGCACAGGAGATGGCATACAAGTCCTGTGTCTCACTTCTGACCCAAGGACTAGAAAAACTTAATTTCCTTATCCTGGACCAGCACATCTGGGAGCTACACCACTGCCCAAATAGGGCACATAGCCCACACCTCACAGAAGGAAGAGTTAAACACTTCCAGCAAGGTTGAGCAGTACCTAAGGAAGGAATGCAAAAGCCAGAGACTGAGAAGGTGTAACACTAAGCAAGGAGGGGAACTTATGAGCTACACCAGGATTAGAAAAAATAGTTAATAGAGGACATTGAATAGACTATCTTGGAAGAACCTTGGGGGAGGGAGAGGGGTTGAACTGAGGATCCATCTCTTGAGAAATAATAGAAGTCTCCTTGGCTGGAACAGTTCAACACAGACTACCCTGACACAACTAAATAAACAGTACACAGAGCCACTGATGAGAAGGCTGATCTTTTTCATCTCAGCATTCAGCAGATTAGATACAGCTGGAGTTTTCCCACTTGGCTCCCCTCCAAACAGCCATACACACCTTGTTTGATAGTTATCACAAACCATATTTCAGAGAGGGTGGACAGCAAAAATTTCCTGGAGTTTGTCTGGCTGCATCCTTAACGAGATTGTTACCAGATAATCATAATCTTTGCACAGCATTAGGAAAGTACACAAAGGATCACCTTTTGTCACCCCTGACAAGCTACATCTGGGTTATGGGAAGAGAAATACTCACAGGAATTCTGAAAATAATCTCACCTCAACCTCCCCATCATGATATCACCACGTGAAAACCTCCTTCCAATCACTGGCCAGGACTTCAAGGTTAACAGCCATATCAGGACCGTGGCATCAGATCACCTGCAGTCCTGGAGGAGTTCAGTTTTCACTGTCTCCAAAACAGCCAAAGCACAACTATGGCACCAAAGTCTGGACTCATAATGCAGATATGACATACTGCTCTGGAACAGGTAATTCCAAAGTGCTCAAGTCTAGTGGTTCCTGGTGAACAGTTATGTGAAGTTCTTTTATAAACCGCTGGAATAATAGATTTTAAAGTATTACCTTACTCAAAAGCAACTTGAAAATCATCAGCCTGGGGTTCCAGCTTTGCTCTTGCAGAGGTACCTTCACAAAGACCTGCCTATTTCAGTTACCTGGTTTTAAAACTGCAGCTGAAGCCTGAGAATCAAGTTGTGTGCTTTCCTCCTTTTGCACGACCATCTAAAGCAAAGCAAATATTCTGCCAGCCGTGTCAGTCTTCGTGAGATTTCTGTCTTATGCCTTCAACAGCAGAAGTATCACATGGTCTTCAGAAGATTTATGTAACTAAAGGTGACCATTTTTAGCAGGACTAAGAGAAAGACATAAAAATTTCCAGCAGAAGTGGGAGACAGCTCTACCATGTGCAGAGATGTTACTTCTTACTTAGGTGAGATGGACTTGTAAGGGACAGGGACTGAATTCAAAGTCTGCAGACCACCTTAGGAAACAATGCAATCATAGCTTCTTCTCAAGCAAGAATGAGCCTAATCACCCTGGCACCAGGTCAGGAAGAGGTTGTCACAGAGTAAGAAAGCATTAGATGGTGGCCAACTTATAAAAGTTCTGTATCCCTAACACAAAGCCAGACACTGAAGGAAGAACAACTGGGGATCTTCAACTAAAATATACTTTACAAAATGTTAAATGGCAGATATGTAACAAAACTGTGTGACATTCATACTTTCACTGCTATGCCTTGAGTCTATTTTACAGAAACCTGTCAAATGCAATCAGACTTGTTTATTCTGCATTTAAATGTAGGACCTGAGGCAGTCTGGTTTCAAAAAAGACAGAAAAGGCACATATTGTCCCTGGCAGTTGCTTAGTTTTTATAACAAAAGCAATGCCTTGTTCACTCTTTATTCCAAATAAAAATTATTTCAATGCTCTGTTGCATTAGAATCTTGAGAATATTTCTGCTTGCTGCCGCAGCACAGGTAGAAAAATAATTAAAATGTAAATTAAAGGAAGAAATATAGAAACAAAGTGCCATTAACACACAACTCACTGCTCCCACCCTCCCCCACCCCCCAAAATCAGGTGATTCATACAGAGCATCCTCCAAATAGCACGTAAGCCACTGTTAATGGATTAAGTGGCAGTGTCCCTTCTGGCTTCAGTTTATAAATTCTTATCTGCTTAAGGTTGCTCCAGAAAGACTTCCAGCTGACAGCATGATTCTTAAAGAGACAAATCCTCCCTGGCAGTTTACAATTGCATACCAACAACTACAGCATTGCGTGTGCCTTCAGGTTTGCACAGATAGAGGATGATGGTTCGCTGTTTAGGATTCAGCATCCTCCTCCTTTCAAGTCTGATTTGAAGCACCACCATTGCTTGGGCTGAGTTTCTCACTGACTTCGTCTGTGACACAGTGATGAGCATTCCTAACATCTCCTTGCATGGCCACTGAAACAGCCATGACAAAACCACCCTCAGTTCACACCACTGCTCCAAATCACCCAAGTACAGACAAAGGGGGCAGAGAGATTCAGCAGGAGAAGAATGCAAGTATCAGAAAATCCCTCCCTATAACAACCAGTTGCCCAGCTCATCATTAACCATTTCCACTCCTCTAGACCATGCCAAAGAAGTATCCAAAAGCCCAGCAAACAATGAGGGTGAACAGCAGCATCCCTATTTTCTACGCTGGTGGCTGCAAATTCTGCAACACACAGAGGAAGCTGCAACAAGTTATAATCTGAAATGGCTGTTAGAGCAGCACCTTCCCTTATTCCCTGCTTACAAAGAGATGTGTGACACCCTGTACCCCCATTAGCAAGTGCCTTTGGCTGTGAAAATGACCTTAGAGAAGAGGTACCCAGGCAGTGCTGAACACACAGTGTGTGTGTGTGTGTGTGTACTGCTGCCCGAGAAAACTGAATTCATGAACGATGGACTATTTTCTGCTACCACCCTCCCAACTTCCAGCAAAAGGGGGTAAAAAAAGAGCAGAGATAGAGGAGACCTTTGGCAGGCTATCCTGTCCACATAACAGAAGTCACCCCCATCCCATTTAATGCCAACAGGTCCCCAGGAGTTCAGAAAAGGGATGGCATCCTTATGAGGAAGAGAACAGCCACATCAGCGAGGCAAGGAACCCCAAGTACTCCCTGCCCTCCTCCAAACAGGACTGACAGTCCCATGCACACACACACATTCATGGAGCCCTTACAAGAGACAGCAAAGCAAAGCCTTTATTCACCAATAAGCACTCGGGGACTTGGTGCTCTTACACCCCCAAATCGTTGTCCTTTGCTTTCCTAGGGTATCTTTGCCTGGAAAGAGCCGTGCACCCATCAGCCCTCCATGGGGCACTGCCGGGGAAGAAGTGACAGTGCTGCGAGCAGGGCAGGGGGGCTCACACCGCGAGAGGGTTCGGGGTGCCAGGCACGGAGCCATCCTGCCCTGGGGAGTGCAGCCTGCCCCAAGGTGTCCGGGATGCCTGCCCCAAGGTGTCGGGGATGCCTGCCCCAAGGTGCCTGGGATGCCTGCCCCAAGGTGCCTGGGATGCCTGCCCCAAGGTGTCCGGGATGCCTGCCCCAAGGTGTCGGGGACGCCTGCCCGGCGTGCGGTGCTCAGGGTGCCGTGTGTACCCAGGGATCTAATCCCAAACTGGGGTCCCTGCGGTACCCAGATTTGTGCCCTGCCCGGGTTCCCATCCGATCCCGGGGCGTCCAGGGCACCCATCCCGCTCCGGGCTGCTTCAGGTGGCCCGGGATACCGCGCGTGCCCGCCTGCGGGGGGATGCTCAGGGTGCTGGGAATGCCGGGGGCGCTCGGGGTGCCGGGGGTGCCGACCGAG